>OY747711.1:29601413-29783913 GCA_963556495.2 Valencia hispanica
CTCCACAGTGGCCCGGGAGCAGAGGTCTACTTTGCTGATAACGATGAAGATGGGCACCTTCAGGGCCATGGCGAGTCCCAGATGCTCTCTTGTCGTACCAGCTGAAACATAGTGAGGAGAAGAAGTGGGATACAGTAGTCAAATAGTTTGATTTGTACAACTTCAGGTCGATTGGGGAGCTTTTAGCTGTTTCAGTTAATGGTTATTTAATCAATCTCTCAAGGATAAGCATCATTAAACAAGCAGAGAATGATTGAGGGAAGGTATGTATAAGGTTAGGTAGAATTTTCTGTTATGTCACTTTTTTTGGCAAAGAAAATTGTGAAGGAATTACAGCAATATGTACTAAATAGTAACCACGTCTAAAATATAGGTTAACCAGAATAAAAATAAGAATTCCTATATGTAAAGTAACTTCTAACTGAGATGGATGTTTCTGGTCAATAATGGTGAGTTGTTTATTTATAAACAAACATGAAACCTGTACTTGTATAAACAGCTTATTTCACAGGTCTGATATAGGTCCAGACTTGTTCCATATTACCAAAACACTCGAGAGTACTGTTCCACAAGATATATTTACAAGCTAACAGGCACTTCAAATGGCAACATCTCTTGTCAGCTCAGGAGCAGTTGATCCATTTTAGTACATGCAGGGCAAATACAGGCTGTTCTTTATCGTTTAATTTAATTCTGGCTGCAGCTAATATTTACAGACAAAACAAGTAAACCATTCCTGAAAGTAAAGAGGAATACTCGACATGAACAAAAGTCATCCCTATGCTTTACAAGGATCCATTACTCTGTTTCATAATTAAAGTTGTAGCTCTCGGTTTGCAGACAGCATGTTCCATCCTATCTACCATGTAGCTAAGATGGTGTTTGACCTTGACCTCGTTTTCGCCTGAGTTTACCGTTTGAAAGCAGACATTAACACAGCAACAGATACAGTGCAACAATTTTAGAAAAGTAAACCGCATATAGAAATTCTTAATGGTTGAGGGATGCACAGAATGGGTAATGGGTTTTACTCTCAGGGATAAATAAAACCATTAAGTCTATTCCTATTTGTAACATTTTTGAGGGGATATAATCCCCAATACATTTGTTAATCAGTATAAAATCATACTGTTGTGAGTCTTCAGGTTTATTTAATGTACTTTGAACATTTGAAATAACTTGAATTTTGTTTCGTTTAGGGAATAAGCAACCTTTTTTTAACAGTCCCTTTGCCAAATTCAGAGCTATCCAGCAATTAACAGTTTAGTTAAGAACTTTTTTAATTGCCACAAAAATACAAAAACAAGTTGCTAAACAGCAGAGAACTTCAATTTTATATATTTATAATGCCAGTTTACATTATAAAAAATATATATAATAGAAACTCTTGCTGTGGGCCATTTATTTTGATTATTCATTAAACTGAATTATAACTGAATAATTTCAACAAATATCATCTCAAATGTCTATCAATTTATAGACTACACTAGTGCAATTCATATCCAGAAACACTTAATTAGATCAACCTAAATCTATCTAATCATTTAGATAACTTCAATTTCAATCACTCATGCTCTATTTTGATCCTTCTTACAGTGCAATGCAGTCAAAATTCAGGTTATAATGAGAACATTGGTAAACAGTAATCTATCTAAGCCAAGCCAAATGCATAAAGTCCCCAACTTTGCAACTCGTATCTGGAAACAGTGGACGGTTGATTGGATATAGATATTAATATTGCATCCAGAACAAGCAAAAACAACAACACAACCCCAGAAAACTAAATAGTGCACTTAAATCCAGCAGGAGTTGAACCCTAACTGTTTCAGTCGGATGCTCAGCCTTCAAATATGATCTTTACCATTTGCAAAAGGAACACACAATAGATTTACCAAAAGCCTAATACTATTTTTACTTTTAGAACACTGCTTCTGTAAGTGGACAAACAGGATGTCTCTAGATTTTGTTAAAGCATTCTCACTTCTCTACATTTCCACCAAAACCCACACCTTCAACTAAACACAGTATACTGTATGAATATGTATGAATAATCTCTAAATTGTGAAGGTTTAAATAACTTATATACAGATGCATTTAATCCCAACTGCAACAAACTAAATGTATATATGTTTTCGTTCACAACAACAGAGATGAACAGACAGTACACACCAACAAAGCCAACTTCCCTGTCTGTGTAATCAGCATGCCAGCTCAGGTTTCAGAGTGCTTCTTTCCTGGACATGAGTGTCTTGCTCTAACTCTAATGGCTTAGTAAAAGCTTAATATTATACTAATACATGATTTACAGATAAGCTGTTGAAGTAGTTCTATAATTGTATGGATATAGGCTTATTTTCTGAAAATTAAAGCTATATCTTTAAAACCGACTTGTTTGCAGGAGCCAACTTTAGAGACAGATCATGCACAGAACTATATCCTGTGTCAAATAGCTTTTTTTTTATAAATGGATGCTGTTGCAGATATTTTTAAACTAGCAGTGCCGGACAAAGATGTGGAGGGTGGAAACAGAGACGAGTGTTGGAAGGTGAGTATGTTATGCAAGCTCAGATACTACATAACTGCATATCAGCTATTTTTAACCGTGTTATGGAAATATGTGTTACTACCCTGTAATAGACCCACTCTTTAGTTGGGTTATCTGAAAAGGTCAAGTAGCGTACATTTTAGATTTTACAAGACTTGAATGATTGTGAAGTTTATACAAAATGAACATCAACGTACCAATGCCGGTGTTAGCGCTAACAACCAGCATAGCAAAATCCGGACAGTAGCTGGTGAGGCCAAAAATTGTGGTTTTCAGGTACTTGTGGTGACCGGCCAGATCTATGAATGTGATCATTTTAGAGGCACTCTCACAGATCTCCTCTGCAGTCCGAGACTCGCTGTAATTTACAACCTAGGAAAAAGTGAAGCAAGACATGATTATATTTCATGATAATGCAGCTTATTACATTTTGGTTTGATTACCTAGTTAATATGTATATTAATAATGTTGAAATTGGTTGCTTCTCACCTCTCCTTTGCTGTTGAAGCCAAGGATCTCAAAGCTGATGCTTGAGGTGCGCCCAGTCTGGATTTCATGCAGGTGCCTGAAGAGGTTAAGTCTCGCTCTTCCTCGTCCATTGTCCAGTTCACCCTGAGTTAAAACACCCAACAGAGTAGACTTACCAGAGTCCACATTACCCAGGACTGCCACTCGAAGGTCTAAGAACTGCACAGGAAGAAAAGCAAAGAATACAATAAGAAAAAAATGGAAAAGCCAGAAAATAAAAAAATTAAACAAAGTTGATAAAAACGGCATGTATTTCTAGGACCTGAACTAACCTGCTGGTCATCTGGCACCTTTCGTATGAGAACTTCAGCGATCTTCCGAGGAATATCGGAGTCGTAATCTACCTCACGTTCTCTAAGAACTGCAATATCAGCTCCCACTCTATTAAAAATATAAAAAAATTGCTGAAATAGAATTCTATCAAAAAGTATCACAAAAATATTATATAGATTTTACACTGCAAAGCTAAATTTTGCTTGTTTTAAAGGCAGTGATACAATACGTACAGCAGAGGATTAAATGATGCGCTCATCATTTAAAGCACTAACTGTACAGGCCTGTGAGGATAGAGTTACAATCTGGATATGCTTCAGTTTGTGAGCTGCAGCTTCAGTAATGCTAGGTGCCCAAAAATAAGATAAGCAGACTATCCTAATATTCTAAATGTCCAGATTCTTATAATTATATGGACATATTCCAAGGAGTCAATCCAAGGAAACATCAGGCTGTAAATAAGTGAATAAGATCATATGTAAAGATCCATCTTACACCTTTACCAGTTGCATTACAATATGCACTCAGTCATCTACCGCTTTCATCACTAACACAACGTATTGCTGAAAATGAATGATTTATGGACTGACACAACATATGTAACATTTAAATGATGCCCCAGTAAACATGAATCATGTTTAGGGCCAAAGGTTGCACAACATATTACTGGCCGTCTGATTATGCAAGCATAACAAAAGCATTGAAATAAAACCGGGTTCCTGGACTCACTTCTCAGCCAGCCTATGGAGTGTTTTCAGCGACGCTCTCATGTCCTCCTCTGACAGCCCCACCAGCATGCCATTGTCCTCAACACCAATCTGATAGACGGCTTCACCCCGACCCTCCTGCAGTCGCCATTTCATTTGTGTTGCCAGGTGCTCAAAGCGGTTTTGTGTGGGGTTTACCAGCTTTAACTAAAATGACAAAAGCTTTAGAAATTATTGCTGGACATAAAGCATGCCTGTGAAAGGTTCACAAATCTAAAAAGTGGTAAGATAGCTATAAACAAAATAATTAATAAAAATAAAATATGAGTTAAGTGTAGAACTAAAGTAAATGTTGAGTTACTAAAAATAATCCACTCCACTGTTGCGTTTCCACAGGGAGGCTGCACCTATGGTTCGGAAATATTTCCCTATTATACTTCTGCCTCGTTGTGAATAAACAAAAAAAAAACAGTATTGTCAATTATGTGACTGACATACTTGTGAGTCACTTGAGTTACCCACTCAGATTTCTTAAAGAAAACCAAAACATAAAACAAGGGTCTTGCTTACCTTGTACTCTATATTTCCCTCTTCCGCCTGAGAGACAGGATAGTAAAATAAAGAGACAGAATGCTGTCAGAGGAGATTTGCAACGTTTATTCAAAGATAAAAAGAAAAGCAATCTGACTGAGCAGTAAACACTGTGCTATGAAAAGGCTGAAAATGACTACTAAATCTAGTCACCCTTATTATAGATCAGCAATGTTTTTAAACCATGGTAATTAAAGTCAAGGGTAACAATTTTGTAGGACAAACAGACTTATGATTACTGAGATACAGATGAACTGGTTATATTTAGGGCATCTGAAGCTGAAACTCTGAGCACCAATAAAATAAGTGTAAATGAACGGAAGCTATGTACAGCTTCATTTTAAATGTAACCTATTGCCAGTAACTTTTCGCAATGTCTATAAGAAGTCTAAGACAGGGCTCTCAATAATAACTCGTTTGTTGTTTATTTGTTTCTTTCGAGACAGTTATAAGAACCTAAGGAGTTGAGGTATTTATCGGAGTAATTACAGCGAACTAACACAACGAGAGAATGTCGCTCAGTCAGTATCACACCCGCCCCCCTTATTTACAAACACAGCTGTTCCTCTTTGAGGCTAGCTAGCCCACTAATCATTTAGTAAGTAAAAGTTGAACATTCGGCGCCCTGTTAAAATAAAATAGCTTTTTGCACAGTACAGCTCTACTATATAATAAACAAGGATTGAAAATGGGTAACTTTAACCCAACAAAACTCCGTCATTAATTCCCTTTTGTCGACTACGTGTCATTTGTAGTTTCAGACAGAAGAGCTAGCCAGACAGGAAACAACGAAAACCTACATTTGCGTTTTTGTGCAGTGCAAGCGGGAAGACATTAGTTTTTGAGGTTTCGTTTTTGCTTTTTAACGTGAGTTCTGTTGTGTTGTGTTTCTCGTGTGACATTAATTTGACTGATTTAGTTGTACTTTATATATCAATATCAGTCTTACCTCTGGGGGTAGATATGGAGTGTTATTGCTCGGTTTGAAGTTGCGAGGGAATCGAGCCCTTGCTTTCTTGTTCTTTGCACCAGCCTTTTTCGTGACAACCCCGTTGCCATTTCCCTGTTTGTGGTTAGACGATCCCTGAGATCCACCGGAGCCATGCCCGCTTGTTGATCCAAATAACTCCGATACCCGCGCATCCATCGGCTTCTTTGGGACAGAGCTTGTTAGCTAACCTCAGCTTGTCTAAATGTGTTGCTATAATATCAAAATCAACATCTAGGCCGGGCATGTGTGCGCCTAAATCTTAATTTAATCAACACCCCCACAACATTAACAAAGTCCAAGCTTCCCCCAAACTCTGCCAATCGAACAATAACACAAACCCCAACCCTGAAGGGTTGTATCCTTTTGAGTTTTCAACTACCTACCTACGTCACAATACTAAAAGCGGATAGGTGCGTCTGATATGATGTGCCGTATAGCGCAAGTGAGCGGTTCTTTTTGCTTTGACTTCCACAGTACTTTGTGTGGGTTTAGACTCCGCCCGGCTAACAATAAAGATTCACAAAACATTCCCAATGTAGGTACACCGTGTTGCGCGGCTTTGCATCAGAAAATAGAAAAGTATGTTTTGTTTACAAAATATCAAGAATGTTAGTTATGAAAAGTTAAATATATTTTTACAGAAAAATGGCAAAACATCACATTAGTGAAAATAACATAAGCTAAATTTGTAAACTCTATACAATATGGCCTAATACTAATTTCTTAACTTGTGCTTCATAGGGGAAAATATAGTAGCCTATTTACTAATGATGTCATGTCAATATTAATTACATTTTCATTTTTAATGCTTCTTTATGCCCATAGCGCTCTATAAATGAAAATAATTGCTACCCACCTGGAGAAATGAGCATAAGAATAAGAACAATTTGCTCTGAATATTTGTTAAAAATATTTGAAAAAATATGTTTGTAGAATTAGGATTATTAAACCCCCATAATGAGTACATTGCATATATAGCACTGCCTTTCTTTAGGTATTTATATTTTCCAAGATGTTTCACATTGTGTTACCACCACAATCATTAATGTATTTTATTTGGATTTTAACCAGAAACAAATAATTGTAAAGATTAGGGAGGTGTACACGGTTTTAATATTTTTTACAAAGTATAGCAGGGATTTGTATTCTGCCCCTTTTTATTCAGAATAATCCTAGTTGCGTTCAGAAGTTACTTAATTGATAATGACAATGTTACTGGATTTCTTCTATTGTTACTTGTAGTTGTGTCATTTTTCAATCAAAGTCCTTCATCAGTCATGAAAAAGCAGAATCAGCTTTATTTACCAAGCTTTTACTTACAAACAAGGAATTTGACTTCGGTTCTGCTTTGCTGTCAATGAAGACATTTTAAATCTAAATATTTAAAGAAGAATAGTAGGATAATAAATTTTTTTTTTATTTCTGATAGATAAATATGCGTATATACAGCCAGAGAAAAGGAACTGCGGCAGCTTGTTTTTGCAAATAGTGCTTTGTTCCCTTGACCTGAAGGTAAAAGTCAAAACAGTTTGTGTTCAGGATGTGTGGGTTCTGCAGAAATTTTAGCTGCTCTTAACCTGACCCTAGAATCATGCAAGTATTGGATGGATGGAAGGTCAGCCCTGACGATCCTCTTTACAGCCCTGACTGTTCATTGCAGTTTTGACCTGTCCTGTTTTGTGGATGAGCCAAACGAATCAGTGAGGGATGTGCACAGGATAGACTGAATAATGGCAGCGTAGAAGATGAGTTACTCGTGTGGAAGGTTACTCCCTGAGTTCCTGCATGAAGTACATTCTCTTCTAGGCCTTCTTCCAGTTTGTTTGTGTGAGGACCAGCTCAGGTCTTGAGAGAGTTTTTCCTAGTATCCGGAAGTGATACACAGTGGACACAGTGCTGTTGAGGATGGTGAGGGGATGGAGTGTGGGGGGTGTTCTGATGAAATCCATTATCAACTCCCCTGTCTGAGGAGTATCAGACAGGAGAGTATCATGTTTGTAAGATGTAGCAAGAATAATCACACTGATGGGTCAATTGAGGTCATTGCTGGCACTGTTGAGGCAACACTAGTCACTCACCCAACCCTCGGATGTAGAAAGCCTCGACTGATCTCCCCCTGGTGTCTTCCAAATCCCATTAAACCTTACATATTGGAAGCATTAGGAAGCATTTTGGAGGTGACAATGACATAAACATTTAACCGAATGACGGGATGGGTCAGTGAGTACAACCAACACCTATGCAAGCCAGTCATATTTTAAAAAAAAGTTTTTAACTTTACAGAAAACTGCTTTTAGTTACAATATGGAAGTACACAGGAAGTGGAATTTCAAGTTATAAACACTTTCATTACAAGTGTTTTACTTTACAGCCTTAGGTGACGATTGATAAATTGAACAAAAAAAGTTTTTTCTGTTGCTCTAAAACTGAGAAGGTGTGTAGATTTTTAAAAACCAGCAACATATAAATATTTGCGAATAAATTTTTTATCCGTGTTTTTCAATGTTTGATTTATAAAATAAGGAAAAAAATAAACATATTGTACTGGATGAGAATTTTATCCCTGATTTTAATGTTGATTATATTAAC
This sequence comes from Valencia hispanica, assembly GCA_963556495.2. Taxonomy (NCBI): domain Eukaryota; kingdom Metazoa; phylum Chordata; class Actinopteri; order Cyprinodontiformes; family Valenciidae; genus Valencia; species Valencia hispanica. Next base: position 29,609,638 of record OY747711.1, read on the forward strand.
TGTTTGGCTATATATAGTAAGTTACATTTGATTGTTTACTTATTTGTTTGCGTGTAAACTGGATATAATCTGTGGTATTAGTGATCATGTATCGTTCATGATGTTTAGACATTAATGCTTTCATTTCTTTAATGTTTTGCTGTTTCTCATGTTGTTTGGTAAATGGCTTGTACTTGTGTAGCGCTTTATCTAGTCCTGAGGACCCTAAAGCGCTTCACACTACATTTAGTCATGTTTGACCTGGATTATATAGTGCATTAGCCCATGTACTGCCATTCCAATAAAAGAAAACTGAAGGATTTTCCAAATTCACTTTCAGATTCATTTAAAGTAGGATTTTTAAACTGCCACTCCTTGTTACTGCAAAGAGTGAAACTTGAGAGAGGGTTGGCCAACCCCCTTGAGTGAGATGGATTTTGGCATTTGTGAAACTCAACTCTGATTGGTCACAAATCCTGTGCTGTAGGGGCTCAGCCCATTCCTTCTTGGCTGAGAGAAATGTTTTGGGATTTTGAAGCTGTTTTAAAAAAAAATCTCTCCTAACCTCTGCATTCCAAAACAAAACGTATCTGTAGTTGATCCCTTTTGAACACCATGAGTTGTCCATTGGTAAGCTTGCTTTTTGTCGGACTGCTTCACCAGACCACAATGGCCATCTTGATGGATAAACTAGCAGATTGCAAGGTCTGTGGAGATGCAGAATGTTCATGTAAGTCAGAACATTTCTCACAGAACTGTTAATTGTGTAGAAACATGTAACTGCATCTAAATTAGTAATTATACATACTTTATGTAAGTTATGTTTTCTTTTTGCTTAATAAGATGTTCTTTCAATGGCCAAAGCTCTGGATGACTTCATAGCTCCTGACTGCAGATTTATCAACGTTAAAAAGGGTCAGATGGTTTATGTGTATTCTAAACTCATACCTGCAGATGGCACTGGAGTATTCTGGTCTGGAATTGTAAGTGGATATTTTTTGAATTCCAAATATTAGCAAGCTGCATCATTAAATCCTCTATAGTTGGTAAATATATTATATAAAATAATACATGTTCTCTTGTAATAGGTGCTAAATTTCAATAAACATTTGTTTTGTTTTGGTATGAATGTACAGTAATGTAGTTGTCATAGAGTCCATGTTGTGTTTGCTGGCAGGTGTACAGTGAGCGGTATGTGGACCAGATGGGTAGAATGGGGTATTTCCCTGCAACTGTGGTGAAGGAGACCCAGATGTTTACAGACAACACAATTCAGATGCAGACCACTGTGAGCCTTTTATCAAAATATCCCCATTTTATTTTAATGAATATATTGTGATGTTTAATCTTACGTTTTGCTTCATTTTCAGGACATGGACTTCTTTTGTGATTAGGGGACAATAGACTGAATAGTCAAGAGTTTCCCTTCAACTATCCTGTCTTTTTATAAAGATCACTTAGTGTCTCTGTCAAACCCATATATCAAATAATTTTGATGTATTGCATTTAGCTAGAATACTTTAATCTCTTCTTTCTTCGTTGCTCTTCTACCCTTGCTGTTATATAAAGTGTAAAGTTCAAGGAATGTCTGTACAAATGAAAGAGTACAGGAACAGAACTTTCTTAGGGATGGGAATTGGGTAATTTCCTACTTCTGTTACACTACATAAATTACTAAATTCACAATCCCATAATTAGCATTAGCCATAGTCAGTAGCCTGCATACTGGATGAATCATATTATGGTTTTACATGGGACGTGTATGGATCATTATACAATCTTGCTATGTACCCACATGAAAATGTTGATCAATAAAAATGATTTTGCAGTAAGAAGGTTATGACTGTTGTGGACAGCAAAAAAAAGGCCCCAAATCCTTAGACAATTGGACAGACTCAAAAAATGACTCATAAATTAAATTTAATAAGTTTATAGACACACTTTATGTTTAGTTATTCCGATAAATAGAACTACATACAGACAACTGGAGTAAAATGGCAAAGTAGATTAAAGACTGGCATGAGATTCAGACAACACAAAATCAAGTAGTAATAGTATTTAGTAGCTATGATGATCTAATTTATTCAGCTCCCTGTTCATCCAGTACATTACTTCAGTTTGTTGACAGGTATTCAGTGGTTTGTTAGAGATCAGTTGTGACTAAACAAGACCACGAACACCATGGGACACAACTGACCGCCCAAGGTTCTGTTTAATCCATCATCTGAAAAAGAAAAGAAGATAGCACAACTACAAATCAAAGCAACTCTACGATGGATGAATGGATGGAATTGTTTTTCAATGCCCCAACTATATACTACTTTGTATTGTTTCTCACAATAAATTACATTGAAGAGTGTGGTTGTAATGTGATGAAATGCGGAAAAGTTCAGGGAGGAAGGAATACCTGCAGAAGTCACTGTAGATAATAAAATATGGAAGAAATACAACAGGAGTGTGGAGGAATGAATGAACGACACACAGGAGCTAGGTTCGATTACCTCTTTATCTCAACTCCGACTTCACACTGAACTCTAGTAAGCCAGAACACATAACATAAGAACACATACAATAATCGCGCCAAAAATTCATAATTTTTTAAAATCCAAACATCCTGTTCTCTGGGTGTGAGTGGAGCCTCCTGGTGGTCTCCCACAGGAGCCCCATAACAACCTTTAAAAGCTGTTTCACATTTTGTTACTAACTTTATTTTCCTTTGAAATATTTCATATCTAAAATAAAAAAATATTAGGTTTTTAGATGTATAATTATTCCTTTCCCAAGATAATTGCTTATAAATGTGTTTGAGTGCTTATTTTTCACACATGCATCAGCCTGCTTATCCACCCACACACACAGCTCCCAAAGAATAATTATTAAACAACACAGCCTGACATATTGTTGCTGTTTAGGTTCGTTCCAAAGGATGATCACATCTCATTTTTGATTGGTATCTAATTTTTCTGTATCACAGCACCAACCCAGATATGGTGCTGGATATAAAATCCTAATAAAAACCTCCCTCATTTACATCAGTGTGTGTTAAAAAGACAATAATTTTTCTCTGTTGTGTCACAAAACTTTATATGACAACTTAATGCTTTAGTTTTTCATGTCCAAAACAAACCGCTCATACTCATTAGTTTCTACCTGCCTAACCTGAGGCATTCTTGAAGGGGAATGCTTATAAGTTTAGGAAACAGGGCTGTCACATGTAGTATCGATCTTCTTCTGTCCTCTTTCTGCTGAAATCAATAAAATGCATTAAAGGTCCTCCCAAAATGTCACTCTGCAGAAACACACCTGAGGCATGCATGTCTGTGGAATATAGTAGATGGAAAAAAATGGAAGGAAAACGGCATACCACGCCATACAAGACTTTTGAAACAAATTGAGATCATTAAACAGTTTTCAAAGAAGAACTGATTGCTGTGAGTTGCCCAAAAGAGGTAGAAAGCTCAGCATCTTTTCAGCTGATTGCAAATTGAGGTTGAGTGTGTATGTATGAGCCTTTTCATGAAAAACAGACACATCACAGTAAGTTAAGTCAATCTTTCAGAAGACAGCTGTAGCTTTTGGCTGATGCCATCATTATAGGCAAGGAAACTGTGACACAGGAGATTGATGGACGTCCACACTATGTGTGTGTGCATGCGTGTGTGCAGGTGTGTGTCTGTGTGTGCGGATTTACTGTGTGAGCGTAAAGGAGCAGCTGCAACACACAAGCTATGGTAAATTTTACCCTCTCTCTATTTTCCATCCAGTGTCACACCCACACCTGTACTGCCAGCAGCAGAAACCCGCAGGTCTGGTTAGCATTTCAGACAGACATTTTAGACTAACGAAATATGATACCTTGCTTTATAATCTCAAAATCTTCTTTTTTTTCTGGCCTTATGTTAGTGATAATCAGCTAAGGATAATTTCACAAACAAAACCCTCCAGGGAACTGAAAAAATACCCACTGAGTCTAGGCTGATTTTGAAATACAATCTATCTCAGATTTAACTGGGAATTCATCTGAACTAAAAGGAGTGAAAGAAAACAATTTAAAGTGACAACATCCTGTGAATTTCCCTAGACAGAAGAGGACTTTTTTTTGAAGCAGCTCATTTCTTTTAATGAGCAAACAAGCAGCATTGTTCCTTTGGGAGAGAAAAAAAGTATTTACTCAGGACAATGACAGAGCTTATTTGCTTTTCTGAAATGTGATGGAAGAGTTTTTGTTTTGTGCACCTTTTCTTGACTTTAAGCAAGGCCGGCTTTGTCTTCAAGGCACTTTAACAATCGAGTTTGTCGGCTCAAATTATCCTGATGAATGTCAGAAAATGGCAGCTCTCTGCCAGCATGAATTAATCAATCAATCCGTCAACATGAATCTGTCGTTAAAGCTGGGGCGGGCAATACCCTTCTAACCTGATTGATGGTGTCTACAGTTCAAAATGTATTTGTCAATCTAAATTTGCTTTAAGGAAGCGAGCCCATCCAAAAGGCATTTGACTTTGCCTTGCAAAAGAATACATTTAGCTTGAACATTTTCACATTTCGTCACATTGCAACCACAACATTTATTGTATTGTATTGAGATTTAATATGACAGAGCAACACAAAGTAGTACATAATTGTGACGTGGGAGGAAAATTATTTATGTTTTAATTGTTTTTCTACAAATAAAAAATTTTGGAAAGCATGATGTATTTGCATTTCTTTCTATATTATAATATCAGTGTCAATGTCGACCTTTTTTATAGCACATTAAAATCAACAGACCAAAGTTCTTCACAATCAGAGAACAAAAGAAAAGAAAAAATTAATAGAGAATAAGAAGAGAAAAAAAAACATAGCTCACACAATTAGCTTGAATCAATAATACAAAACATATGTTGTAAAACGAACAGTTAACACAATTACAGCTCCAAAGTTCTTGAAGTATGTCTTTGCAAATCTTGCCAATTTAGAGAATGAAACTTTTGCCTTCTTTGCAAAATAGCTTAAGTTCAGTCAAATTGAAAAGCATGTGTAAACATCAATATTCAAGTCTTACCATAGGTAATTAGATTATGGTCTGGATTTTGACTGGGTCATGTTTACATATGAATATGCTTTTATCTAAAATGCCCCATAGTAGCTCTGGCTTTATGTTTAGGATTGTTGTTCTGCTTTATGATGCTTTTATTTTACAAATGATTGCCAACAAACCTGAGAGGCTTTCACAGAACAGCTGGATTTATGCTAAGATTAAATCCTTCACAGGTGCACTCTATCCAGAAGGCTAAGGCAACTTCAGAAGGCTTAGGGGGATCAGAGTAAAGGGGCCTAAATACGAATGCACACCACACTTCAATTGTTTTTTTTTAATATTTTTTTAAACAAAATATTCCTTTCTTTGGGTCTGCCACATAAAATTCCAAATAAAACATACTGGAGTTTGTGGTTATGTAGCAAAGTGTGAAAAATGAATGTTATTTTTGTAAAGCACTGTATGTACACTATATGTGTTTTAGTTAAGTCGCAGGTGTCGTAACTTGAACAATTTATTTTCATGTTAGTATTTTTCTTTCACTGGTTTTTTCTCTCTGTGTCTGTGTTTTATCTCTGACTCATATAATTGCTTAACCAAGTATAATTCCTCCCATTTTCTAAGTCACACAACCACACAAAGAAACCACTGATTTTATTTCTCGTAAGCACTGCCGTCCAAGCAGATCAGTATTGCTCCACTCAATCTTTGCCACTTCCAGTAGGTTACTGATGTATAGAAGATATTTTAGAACTTGTACTTGTTACAGAATATGAAGAATGTAAAGCCCTTTAAGGTTATAATAGGTACGCAACTTGCATTAAAGCCTTCTAGATAAGTAACACTGCAGAAAAAAGATTGTTGTGGGCAAAAAAGTGGATAATTTACAGACAGACTGAAAATTGACAACTCTTTTCCTTAATCTCAACTGCCAATTTTGTTTCTGTCACACTTGAATGAACCTGTTCCTTTCCCAGAACTGTGTTCTCACCTTCTCCATTGGAGAAAACCAATTCTTCTCCCTTTTGTTTTGCTGGTCACCATGGTTACACAAAAATTCAGGCTAAGGTTGGGGTGTGCGTTTGTCAGACAGCAGGTCCTGTTGTATAAGGCGACCTTCAGCTATGATCCAGAATAAATTTCATTTAGAAACGTCTTGTATCCCTGTTATTACAAATTCTACTTTTTAAAAATCAAAGGATAATTTGACTTGAAAACAAATTCAGGGAATTACTTGCACTAAAGGGACATTTACATTTTTAACCAGTGCATGTAAAAAAATTCAATTTTTGAAGATTAAGAAGGTAGAGACAATATTTAGTCTAGATCCAAAAGACATCATTCAGGCCCCAGTGAATGAAAATGAGACCTGTCTTGTTTGGCTCTGAAAAGCCCTTTCTAGTCTATTTAATGGGATATTTTGTTGATTAACTCTTTCAATCCAGATGGTCATAAAATTAAATGTGGGTGGTTACTAACAAAATATGTCTTTAATGAAATATTGCGTGTATTTTTTTTTCAAATGTGGCTTAACTTAAATTTACTGCTTTACCAAGACATCTGAACTGAATTGAATTCAGTTTATATATATATTGCTGATTTAAAGCATATGTAATCTCAAGGCAAATAACCAATCAAGTTTGTATACAGAAATAAATCAATTTAACTCAAATACTTTCCTGAAAATGCAGTCAATTTCAGTTTATTTCACCAAACTAAAAAAAGACAACCCAGCCAGCTGCAAAAAGTCTCTGATTTTGCAGCAATCCTGCCAAAAGAAAACATGTGATGACCGTGGAAAGTTGATTGCATCGAGTAGATAACTACCCCCTACTGTGATCATGCCTGTGGCAATAGCTGAAGGAAAGACTCCCTTTTAAAAAGAAGAAACCACCAGTAGAACATAGCTTAGAGTGAGCTGTCAACTAAAGTGACCGATTGAAGGTTTGAGAAGACAAAGCAGAAACACAAAAGAAACCACACTGATCCAAGAGAAGTGTCAATGTTAAATTTGAATATTTCAAAGATCACATCAAATGCAATGTCCATATTGTTTGGGGTATTACAGTTTCTTTAGAAGAAAACAAAAAACCTCTCAAGGCTGATATTTCATGTTCTTTGTTTATGATTAGTTTTATGTTAAGTTACTTTTTTGGGACCATTAACTATAACTTTAATTTCAGAAAAGAGATGTTTTGCTAAACGTTTAGCCAATAGCCTTGATCTATTGTTAATCCCCAAACTATCCATATTCCTTTCAGATTTATATTTGAAGTTATTTTTATTCAAGTTCAAGTCGAGCTGCCTTGACAGAGGTCTGCACTCTCAGAGTGTTTTTCTAGTTTCCTTTCTTTCTATTTATAGTATTTATTTGACAGTTTATAGTTTCTAGGAAAGCTTACATTAGAAAACTTCTATATTGTGTCTTCAAATGTAATATCTAGGGCTTTTTTCCACTCAGGCTGGTGAGCTATGAATAGACTGAGTGTTTGTCATGACAACCAATTACCCATTACAAAAGCAACAAGGCTAAAGTAAGGCAATTAAGTGGTGAAAAAAAACTGTGTTGCAGTGTATTCCTGCTTGCAAATGCATATGTGAGCATAGTTATATACTCTCATATGGTTTAACCAAATATTTATGCTATGCATATTTTCTGTGCGTTTCTAACAACCTAAACCACAATGGTGTATTTCCAATTACACAACTTTTCTTTTGTGTAATTTGTTTTTTAGCATCATTTTTCACCCTGTCACATTATTTGTTGGGTTAATTTGTTAAATGTGTAATTCAATTAAAGGGGGAAAAAGCCTTATATGGATAACAAGTGGGAGGAATGGGCTTTATTTGCTTTTAGATAAGGGGTTGTTCACAAAAAAAAGCTATAAATAATAAAATATTTTCAGGGAACAGACATTGAATACAAATGTCAAAACTCCATAGTGTTGCTATCACTTTGGATTTATGTGACTTTTGATCTTCAAACTTGACAATTCCTATTTTAAATCACTAACTTGTATGTGTGGTGCAATTAGTTTTAGTTTTGGTCATGTTTCTTTATTTGCTTAATGTCAAGTTGTTGCAAAAAGAACAGTTTTAAACAATTTCTGTTATAATGTCCAATGTTTATTCTCTGTGTTTATCAGCCTGATCATACACTGCTTCATTTATGGACCTATTTGTTTTCATTTCTTAGTATGCATGCATTATTTGGGTCATTTGAAGCAATTGATGTGAACTTCAAGACATCCGTAAGAAATATGTTTATTTAAAAAAAAACATTGACATATTTGTTACTTATTTTTCCTGCTGTATGTCACCATGTTAGTACTTTTATGGCATGTGAAATGTTTTTATGGGCCAAAAAGTGTCAGGGGAAAATACATCAGAACCCGTATGGATCCTGTTGTCTTTAATCACCTGCCAGTAAGTCTTTACAGGTTGGCAGGATGTCCTAGAGAGTTACCAAGCAGTTAAAAGATAAGCCGAGTTGGTTAAGCCTAATGATCCTTGGATTGATTGCATGGGCTATCCTAACAAAACGTAGAGTCGTACAAGAGCAGAATGCCCAATGAGATGCTCATTCAGGAAATCTAAAAGCATTTGAGCCTGCACTTTTATTGACCCTTGCAGAGCAGCCAGTGCAAGATTTATTACACCCTATGCTACGCAGCCAGTTTTTACAATGACATGATTGATGGGTGAAGAAGGAAGCAGGGCTAATCGTTCATAGCAACAGATGACTGGTAATAACAGGGGTGAAAAACTTTTGTGTTTCTAAACATTATATTGAGTCTGGTTTGTAAGATTGAACAATGAAAAGAAAACAATCAAACTTTACTTTGGTAAACCACATACTTTTACTAGATTACTGAATTGATTATGTGCAGCTGTACTGAATAAATGTATCAGCATAGAATAGAGGTACTAATGCCCTCTGCCACCAACACAGTCATAAGACTTTACAGCAGGCGTATCACTTGGGTGCTTTTGCTTCAACATGGTTACTGATCTACAGAAAGAAACTGTGACCATCGCTAATCACTGGATGGATCAAGTGATGCTGAATCTCACATCTTTGCTAAGAGCCTGAGCAGAAGTGCTGATCTACATGTTTCCATGAGAGATGGTGCTGCAGCTTAAGTGTGCTTTCACAATAACAACATTGAAAAAAAGGGCTGTTCAAATTTATATCCTGTTTCATCATGTTCATGACACTTTGAGATGTTTTTTATTTGACACAACATCTTTGTGCAGTCATCGCAATCGCTTCTGTTAGCTCTGATTGTGGAAAAAAAACATGTCTACATTCATGGAAATGTTGACAGTAAATCTTTCAGTGCCCTTTTCTGAGAAAAGCTCCTGTATTAGTCATTGTTTCCTGGGTAATTGTTTGAGAAACTAATGGTTAATACCAGAACTTTAATCATTACATACTTAAAGAATCTTGAACTTGCGTTATTCCTTTGAAAATTGCCATGTTTACTCATATGGCCCTAAAGAAATACCCATTGTTTACTTTCTTAATGGACTATGAAAGTGTAGAGCACTGTACTGGAGAGAAGCTTAGAAACCTCTGGTATACCATTACCATTATCACTAATGTGCTTTTAAAATGGAAAGAACATCAGAGCCCACTCACAAAGAGACTGATGCGTATGCTGCTTGCGTGATACAACCTCATTGTTATCATATCCCTCCAAGGTCATTTGGTCTATCCACATCCTGCAGTGACATATTCTTGACCATTTAGTCTCAAACAAAGGCACATTTTAAAGGCAAATCAGCAACAATATGAGGAGTAGAATTGTTGACTTGCACAAGTTTATATCACCCTTGGGTACAATTTCCAGATGCCTTGAGGATACCATGTTTTTGTTCAAACTATTACAGGCAAATAGAAATACCATTTTCCACAGTTAAGGATGTTCAGTTATTACTCCTGTTAGAAGACCTGTTTTTTGTTTTGTTTTTTTAACTTGATTGATTTTATGTAAAATTCAAGGATCTGAAGGTATTCTTGTTGTCCTTATTCCAACCTCCTCATAAATAGCACCAATGGTAGTGAGACAACCCCACATTTTGATGTAACTACCACCATGCTTGAGAGTTCTTACAGCAGGTATCAACGCCTCACCTTAACTAATACTAATGTTAAGGTGAGGCTAAAACTAATTCTTGTTTAAAAACCCAATAACATCACTAAAGTTGTCTTAGTATGTTTTTTTATGTGCTAAAAAAATTAAGCGTCTTTTTTCAGAAGACAATTACGGTAACTGTAGTTAAAGCATGTCAGATCCGCTATGTTTATTTTTCTGCAGCTGCTTAAAGAGCAAATGAAAGAAAATGGAAAAGCTGGCAATGCTGTTGAAAACTGAGGACCAGACTCAGAAGGATTAATTTGAAGACAATTTAATTTCAGGTAATGTTTTTTTAGTCAAAATTATGAACAGCAAATGGGTTTGAGCTGTTTGCCTTTGGCAGTTAGGGGGCTCTCAGCATGATATCCTGCAGATGGCCATTAACCACTATATTCATGAGACTAAAATCTAGAGACTAAAAATTTCTGAATTCGTGCTGGGGATGATGGCTTGTCTCAGTGCTGAAAATTGCTCATGAGCAAAACAAACGGAAATGCCGTGATTACCATTGTGACAGAGTACACTGGTTCAACTTTAATTAGAAACCCTCCATTTGCATTGCCTTTTGAACTGTACAGTAACAGTAGAAACATTATTGTAGTCTGGTTTTTAAAACCATTGTATGATAGATAGTTTGCAAAAATGTGTCATAGTAGGAAGTCAAATACATTTGGAGTGAATTAACTGCAAAACGACAACTAAACATGATGATAATGATGATGAGGTCATATTGCTTTAACTAGTGAGTCACCAAAATAAAGAAAAAAAACTAGTTCAAGTAAAATAATGGAGTTTATTGGATGGACTTTAAAAAAAAAAGTGTAGTCTAAACATTTAAAAAGCCAGAGATGGGGAAAATCCCAAAATGTGTGGATGGGTAGTCACTTTAATACAAATACTTTATATTGTGTAAAAGTATAAGTTCTGTTGCTACAGTAGAATGGTTACGTTCCTTAAGGACAACCATTCCAAAATGTTCTGCATTCACAGCAAAGAAAAGAACACTGAAGTGATGTTACAACCAGTCAGTGGATGGTACACAAGATAGAATTACACTGCAATTATTTTAGCAAGTCAGACTGAAAAAAAAAGTCATCCGTGGTCCACTTCTCTGGGAGTTTGTTGAGGCTAAAATTAAAAACACTTTCTGCATATAAGAGATAATTTCACTTTCTTACTTTATTATGGCTCTTCAAGTAGAAAAAGTTCCCACACTGATGCAAAGGTATCATAGTAGAATTCATAGAAAGCAATTCAAAGAATAACTACACAGTGTGGTGGTGTAGAGGTTTTTGCTGCTTATTTCACCTCATGGCAAATGGAGCAGGCTCAGTGGCTATCAGGTGGATTTGCTATATTTAATATTTATTTATATTTATATTTTGTATTTTATTTACCTGTTCTCTTTGTGTTTATATCGATAGACATTCCTATTTTCTTCCATGGTGCTCCCTTTTGAATGTGTGTTACTCCTAAACCCACCATGAAAGACACCAGAATCACATATTTAGTAAGAAAGTTAGGAGAGTTACTGTATTTCAAAATCATGGACACAACATTCTGTGTCCATGATTATAAAATTAGCTAATTTATTTACGTATAGGTGCTAGAAAACATTTACTTCAGAACTGCTAGGTTGTGTAGCCAGCCGTTCAATTCATGCAGAGTAAACACAAATATAACTACAAACAGTAAAACAATCACTGTCATTTCATTTGGGCATAGAGTAAAAATAAATAATAATTAAAAACTGCTTATGCACAGTAGTAACATAGGGTAAGCCGTGTGTGACAGTATCATGCAACCTAAGTTAAAAAAATGCACTCAGATGTAAGGCTAAATTTGATCAAATTTGATATAAACTCCCTCCTCAAAATATAACATTAGATATGTAATGGTTGATACGAAATATTAAAAAGAAAATTTTCCTGGCAAACGAGGTGGAGATCGAGGTGAGTTTGGTAATTAATTGAATCACAGTGAATATTTATTTCTGTTCTCTCTCTCCAATATGATTCATCTCTAAAGCTAATTTACATGTCCTTTTGTTCCCTCCAAGGTGATGCATTAATTAGGAAGTGCTGAATACTCACCTCAAACCAAGTAATACACAGGGGGGAATAATTATTGTGATTATGCTTAATCTGTGCTCGCTCTGTTGTTTTTCTTTTCCAATTAAACCAAATTTATATGCAGAATAGGATTTGAATATCAAAGTTGGTGGCTGTTCTCGCTGCACCTTCACTGCTGTTTCTGAGAGAGATGCACAAGTCTTCCTCTGCTTCAGGCTGTAGGATGTATTGTTTTCCAGTGTCTGGTTAAACAACACTCTACTATTATTACAGTGCACAGTTTCCTTCATGTTTATGCTGAACCACGTTAAGTGCATTGATGCACAGTTTCTCTTTGGTGCATGTACCTTACTATTAACCTTTGCACAACAGCTAGAGCAGTTCTCAAAACAATTAGTATAAACTGAAAAACCTACAGTAGTTGATAACCTGCACAAGTGAGTCACTGGTTCAAAAAAGAGCCAGTGAAAAGTTAAGTCTTCTAAAGCTAGTATTCATGTCAATGACAGTGCCAGTGTCATCAAAATGAAAAGTCCTGACACCATTGTTTATGAACAAAATAGTCAAATGGCTTTGTTGTGTTGTCATTATGAAAGTTCGCTCTGCTTTTCCATGCAAAAAAAGCCAGTGGTAACACTACCTGAAAATGCTTAAGACAGCAAAAAACATAATTTGCATAGCTATTTGAAATCTAAAGCTAAGTTACACATTGCTGTATTTAGTGAGCTAAATGAGTACAAGATACTGAATACATATATTTCACATTTTTACAGCACATGCTTTTTCAATCCTAAATTGTTCACAGCATTGTGCAAAAGTAAACAACAAACTTATTTAGAACAAACATGAGAAACCCTCTTTGGGTAAAGCTGTACACAACTAAACAATACCATCAGTGAAAGCTGAGGTTCCGGTGAGAGAAATTCTTCCAATTTATTACCAACATTTTTCATGTTGTGTTTGAAAAGATATAAAGAAATAAAACATTTAGAGGGTTGTTTTAAATTGATTTTTCACTGCAATACAGTTGCTACCTTTCGTAATGCAGGCTTGTAACAAATTTTAGCTTAGCTTTTGAAACTAATCTTGAATGATCATTATCTATAGCATTAATATGAATCACCTCTCCATTTAGAAATTAGACCCGAATCATTATATAACTACAGATACAACTGCTGTTGGATGTGTGAACCTGTTATAACAGAGTGATCCTTCCTGAGGCTCCCTCAGACCTACAGAGAAGATATAAACAGCACTTACATGAACAGATGATGATATTAGGAGCTGGAGCCAGAAAAACTGAAAAGCAATATGGCAGCTAGAGAGAAAGGAGTGGTACAAAATACTGAGATGAGAGAAAGAAACACAGAGAAATGAGTTAAATTTAATCTTCCCCAGTACTGCATTCTACTTTATTACAAATGGAGTCTGTATCTCCACCTGAGCTGGCCATGCTCTCTGCCACATTTCACACCACATTAAGCTAAACATGACCTTTTGTTTGCCCCTAGCTCCCTTCCAACAACAGTGATTGAAGTAATAAGTCTGCAGAAATCCGTGTTTCAGTGTTCACTGCAATTAAATCTATTTACAGTGGAAATAAAAAAGACTCCATATGCTTATAAAAGGCCATGTCTTTGTGATGTTAGAAACTACATAATGCTAAATCATTTTAAAGAATGTTTTTATTTTTATTTTTAACATCTTTAATGTGCATATCTTGTACAACACAAAGGAAAAAGAAATCAAAAACTGACAGAAAGAAAAACATAATTAAAGGTGCAAGCAGCCTCGAACGGCCCTCGCAGCAAAGCGCTGCTTCGGCCTGTGTTGCGACCGCGGGACCTACGCACCGCCCCCTCAACGCCTCCAATAAGCCTGCTGATCAAATAGGCATGACAAAGTGTTCAAAAGGCAAAAAATGGCAGCTTTGGACCAAAATGGCCGACTTCCTCTGGGGTATAGACCCTGGCTTCAGAAGACTTTAACAGGTCTTCATAAACTGTATATATACTGATATTCACAATCCTAGTTGAATGCATTGCTTGAAGGGTATGGTTTAAAGATTCTAGGGGGCGCTGTGCAGGAATTAGGCCACGGCCACCCAATATTTGCATACATATGGGTTAGGGCTGGGACAAATATCCATGTTTTTGAATTTGGTGCAGATTAGAATATGTATATTGAAATTAGAGGCAAACGTATTTCCATGGCGTGATGCCATGATTCGCCATGTCGCCAGAGCCACGCCTTTTTCGAAAACTCTCAGTACCAGACAACAACTTACACCAAATTGTTATCAGTCACTGACCACAGCCAGATGTTGATTGGGTAAAAGGAGGCAATTACAGATTTTTCTAAGTAAAACATTGCACTTCGTGTTCTCAGGAGGCAGTGCTTAAGTGACATGAGCACAATGAGCATATGAATGTGTTGAGTGGGTCGTATGTCATGAGAAACAGCAAGTATGGTACAGTTGTGGCCTTCTATGTTAAAGTTAAGACATCATGTCGTTCCATGGCGAGAAGCCTTACTTTGAGGCTTAGCCATGTCCACATGGTTAGATGCAGCAAAATTCATTTGATCCCCAATGCCTTAAGTCTGTCCTCGCTCGTTTTGACATCTGCACATGAAAAGCAAGAGGAGTTCGTTGAAATATGACATATACATGGAATAAAAAGTTTGGGCTGGATTCAAAATGGTCAACTTCCTGTGGAGTTTGGACCATGGCTCCAAGAGACATTTTTGTAGGTCCTGACACACTCCATTGGGATCCCGGATTTCATAATCCTGTGATAAAATATGGCTGGGGGCTGGCTGTATTAGTGATTCTAGGGGCACGAGAAGCCTCATTTTGAGTCTTAGCCACGCCCACATACTTTGATGCAGCAAAATTATTTTGATAACTTTTGATCCCCAATGCCTTAAGTCTCTTCTCGCTCATTTAAAAGTCAATAAGTTAAAACCTCTAGGAGGAGTTCATTCAAATACGACGAATATACATGGGACAAAAAGGTTGGGCTGGATTCAAATTGGCCAACTTCCTGTCGGGTTTGGACCATTACCCCAAGATACTTTTTTGTAGGTTCTGAGACACTCCCTTTCGTATCCCAGATGTCATAATCCTCTGATGAAATATGGCTGGGGGCAGGCTGTTTTGGGCATGAAAAGCCTTACTTTGAGGCTTAGCCACGCCCACCTGCTCTGATGCAGCAATTTTTTTAAAATAACTTTTGATCCCCAATGCCTTAAGTCTGTCCTCGCTCGTTTAGAAGTCTGTAAGTGAAAAGCTCTAGCAGGAGTTCATTCAAATACCATGTGTATGAATTGCACAAAATGGTGGGTTTGATTTAAAATGGCCGACTTCCTGTGGGGTTTGGACCATGGCTCCAAAATACTTTTTTGTAGGTCCTGAGACACTACATTAATATGCCTAGGTACATAATCCTCGGATAAAATATGGCTGGGGGCTGGCTGTTTTAGTGATTCTAGAGGGTGCTGTGGAGACGTTAGACCAAACCCCCCAAAATTTTGCATTAATATCTCTTAAAGGTTTGACCAGTAACCATCCTATGTGATATGGTCCAGATCAAATAAGTTTTGTGGAAATTACAGCCAAACGTATAGCCGCGGCCTGACGCCTCACTTTGCCACACCGCCACAGCCCCACCCTCTTTCGAAAACTCTCCATACTGAATGCAGACTTACACCAACTTGTTTACAGGCACTGTGCACCGGATCATGTTGATTAAGTCAAGGGTGTATAATCTGGACCTTTCACAGCAAAATATTACACTTCCCGTTCTGAGGGGGCGGGGCTTAAGTGATGTCAGCATTTGACCATCAAGATTCGCCAGGGACCTGATGACCATCCACCTCAGCAGTTTTCATTCCTTTGTGACTTTCTGAACAGGAGATATAATAACTTTAATATTTTTGGCGTTTTGTCAAACCTTGAGGCCTAGCCATGCCCAATCAACATATACGAAAAGTAAATTTTTTAATATCTTTTGATCCCCCATGCCTGAAAGCCAATCCTGACCGAGTTCCAAGTCGATCGGTCAAAATTTGAGGGAGGAGTTTGATCAAATGCGGAGGCTGTAAACGTCCAAAATCGGGTCAAAATCGCACGTTCAAACCAAGATGGCTGACTTCCTCTGCGCTTGGGACGGCTACATTTTAACGCATTTTGGTAGGCCTTGGGAAGTTCTAGTTGTGTGCAGAAGGGCATCCCTCTACGATGAAATAAGGTCAATGGGGAGGGGTTTTTAAAATATTGCAGGTGGCGCTACTGAGCCATTTCTCAGATTTAGTTCTGCACTCTGGCAACACCATTCCAAAAATGTCTGGCTTCTGACATTCTTAATCCATAGGCTTTATTATGACATCATCCCAAACTAAAATTAAACTTTACACTTTACAAACTTGCAGTTAGGCAAGCATTGTTCCTTGTCAAACCCAGGCTCATACACTGGGTTGCCAGAGAGAGAGGCACAGAAAATGTGTGACTTTTGGATACTATATACCTCACCATCTGGTAACCCTGCTCTGTGATTTTACATGAGTTGCTTCCATTCCCAATCACTTCCACTTTTTTACAACACTACTAACTGTTGACTGTGGAAATTTCCCATTTGAATTAATTACAAAAATGCCACCCTGTCTCTGTACAACACTGGAATTAAATGAGCTCTTCAGAGCAATCAATCATTCACAAATATTCGTAGAAGTCTGCATGCTTAGGTGCTAGATTTGACAGTTAAACTCAAATTTATTCATACCGCTGGCAAATGTAGGATTAAAGTTATTTTTATTCATCCAAGAAGTTTGCTTCAGCTGGGAAAACATTTAGTAAATTTAAATGCCTACTTTAAACTAGCTTCTGGCAGGGGCACAAATATTTATAGGCTTTAATGTGTGTAATCAATTGAATGGACATTTTGAATTAGTGACTTAAATATTAGTATGTTCATTTAGGAGGACACATTTTCTTTATATAGATAGCATGTAACACAGAACCTAGACAAGATCCTAACAGTCTGTTTTTGCGTCTAGATGACCACAGGGATAATGTAAAGCAAGAGACACTGTGGTAATGATATGTCATCTCATGTCAGCCCTTTGCCGTAATGAACACTGGTGTTATCACTGGGTTTTGAAATCAGTCTACCTGTGAAGGTCGGCATCTTATCTCTCAGAGCCAGATGCAGGCAGCAGCTTCGTCAGATATAGGCAGCGTACAGCACAGTGGAACACAAAATGAGACACTAAAAAGGAGTGAATGAAACCATCGGATGAAAAGCTGGTACATACAAAGCAATCAATATTGCTGTAAGTACAATCCATGCTCTCAAAGAAATGTTGTCACACAGCACTAGAGCAGTAGAGTTTAAAACTGCCTCTGAATTGTAGCTTCATAACAAGGAAAGATAGGGAAAGACTGTCTTTTTGTGTATTCATCTTTTTGTGATACAAACACAATGTGTTCGAGTGTCATCTTTTGCTTTGCAGATTTCCATTTGTTATGTGCCTTCTAAGAGCACATGCTGCCATTAATACTCTCAAAGACATTTAAAATATGACAAAGTAGGTAACGATGAGTTATATCCGTCTGCAATCATAAACTATTCATGAAAATGTAATATTCATAACAGTCCTCTTGATTGTTAAACATTTTTTGTTCAAACAATGAAAACCCACAACAGAGGGCTGGATGGAAGATCAATATACTTCTCTCTCTTGTCTAGTTGAAAGGTTGGTGGCAAAGGCTCGAAAGGCTTTGTTATGGTTTTGTTATCTGTATGTTTTGTGTGCGTGTTTGTGTCTATATGTGTGTCCAATTTTTTTTATTATCGCTTGAGTATCAGCTTGTAGCTGCTGGTCTAATCTCTCACTCTGACTAAAACACTGACAAGCACCCTGCATCCACTCCTGCCTCAGGCAACCAAACGAAAAAATTAAAGATCTGTCAGTCTCAACTCCTCCTTCCACCCCACTGCAGGTGCATGTCCACGCAGTTAAGTAACTCTAACTCTGCACAGTGAGAACATAATAGTTAAGGCATATTTTTGCAATATATTCTGATACCAAAAGGATTCAAGGTTTAAACTAAACATTTACCTAATTTATACAGATTAAGGCAATCTAACAGCATTCTGTGAAACTATTTCAATGAGAAATTTTATAGGCAAATCATCAAAACAATGTGTTTTCATGAAAGTGGGATGTTTAGTAAAGATTTAGTTACAACAATCGAAAAGTAAACACACTATTACCCAAATGAATAAGCTAAAGCTGTTAAATATTAATACCCTAATATTTTTTTGCAATGGAGATCCCAAAGGGAATTACATAACAACATCTAAATTGAACCGAGTTGGCTTTTGAATTACTCAACAGGGTTTGCTTCCCCTATGTATGTTTAGAATTCCAGCTTTAGGACCTGAGGATGTTCTGTCATCATACTAAATGTTTTTCATGTCTTTTATGACAAAACCTGGGATGTCAATATTTCACTTTGCTTGTTATTTTTAGAGAAAATGCTGCAGTTTAAAGTATATTAAAATCAAGAATAATTCAAACCCAATGGCCTATTGTTAAGTTCAAACAATAACCATGAAACACCAAGTAACTGCAACTCTGAGAAAAGTAAATAGGTTTAGATGGGGCTTAAACTGTAATGGTCATTTGAAAGACTCTCTTCCCATTTTATTACTAGGTCTTGGTAGTATTCTTCTGCTAAAGCATTGTGTTTAGTTAACTACTGTAGTTTACCTGTAATGTGTAGGCGCTCACTGCCTTTGGCATGTACAGTCCGAGATTTTTAGTTCCTTCTTGTCTGATACTTGTTCTAAATATGTTGTGTTCCCCTTATGTCAAGATTAGTTTTGTATTCTTATCCCTCTCAGCATGTATGTTTCCATATATTTCTTTGGACACTCTGTCCTGCAGGCACCTTTGGTTTGACTTAAAATATCATTATCGTCCTTCTCTTCTGACCAGAATCTTGCATGTATATTGGTACTGCACTGCACCTATAATTCATTAACATTCACAATGGTCTAGTGTCCTTTGTCATACCTGTGAAAGAACAATATTGTGCAAATTTAATATGATATGAAAGGTAACTCTGTTATAATAAAATAAAATAAAAATAGCAGTAAAACACAGACAAAGCATTAAAGTAAAAACAGAAATAAAGCAAGAAGCACACACAAAACATATGATACATGAAAACATGTCAAAGGCAGCTCTAAACAAATACGTTTTTAGTTGTGATTTAAAAGAACTCAGTGTTTCAGCAACTTTGCAGTTGTCTGGAAGTTTGTTCCAGATTAGAGGAGCATAGAAACTGAAAGCTGTTTCTCCATGTTTGGTTCTAATCCAAGGGAGTTATTATGTGTATCAGAGTTCTCTACCTGCTTAATAACTCATTACATTGCATTTTCACTACTAAACATGATGTATGTTGGTTAAATATCATGGTTACTTTACAAATTTACAAAAATTTAGAAAAATGTGTCTTATCCTTCAGCATTTCGTAACACAGCAGGAGATCTTTTAATGCTTGCCTTCCTCTCTCACTCTATACAGTATATCTCACTTACTCAAAGTAGAAAATCTTTAGTTAATATAGATAATCTTTGCATACTCTTCATACATACCTATGGATATCATGAAGATGATAATGAATAAAACACGTAGATGTGAGTGTTGATCTATCCGTGATATTTTACAGTAAGGAGTGGTGTTCTCTTGGAGAAAAGAAGAATCCTGCTCTGGCCAGAATAAAGCAAACAAACAACCAAACCAAAAAAAAACACATAATCTTGTGGCTTCAGAGAGGCAGGAGCGTGGGAGGAGCTCTGGAAAGAGTGTGGAAACTGTGATTAGTATCCGCTTATAGAAAATGCACCTTCTTTATTTTTCCAAAGACATCTGTGAGCACTAATCCACACACTATGCTCTCTTGTTAGCAAACATTTGACATGTTATGCACCATTATATATGACAGAATATGATAATAATAGATTAGCATCTTTTATGCCTGGGCAAACAGACATCAGGGTAGCAAAAGCTTTAATTGCAAAGAAGAAATATATAGTATATATGTATTACATAATACTTTTTAATTTTTAAATTGTTTCCTCGCACATGTTATGAATTTGTTTCTAAAATTTGCATGTGATGTTTGCACTACTAAATAACATAAAGGTGGATTAGCAGGATGAGCAAATGTAATTCTGCTAACCTTGGTTAACATATTTTTGACATTAAACCCAAGGAATTGCTTTTTAGGGCTTTAAATGTGACTTAGTACTCATGTTTATTCAAGCTTATATTTATCTATTAGTTAACATTTTCCATATGGGTTGTATAATGAATATATTTCAACTCAGTAAAAGCTAGAAATTGTCATAAGACTTATATTCAGGAAATGTTCTGAGCGATATTGTAAGTTTATATACAGCTTTGACAAGTTTAGTTTAGTGCCAAAGTCCAACTTCCAAGGCTGCCAGGTTGTCAAGAAAAACGTTTTACATGCCACTTCTTCCAGCTGGAAAAATAAATATCTATCCCCATAAAGCTTTTTAGGAGAAGGAAGCATTATTTGATTTAAAACAATGGCAGTCATTCTGACATAGACAGCTGTGATGACTTTGGACTTGATAAAACACTCAACCAACTTGGATTCTGCACCTCTCTCATCTTCCAGTCTCAGGAACCTTCATTTACAAATGAAATATAATTTTTTTCTTTCATCAGGGGAACTTTGGATGAATGAGAAACAATGCATATCCTTTTCTCCTTAGCCCAGGTGACATGCTTAACTGCTCTCTGCTTTAAGGGTGGCTTAACACAATTAATGTGACAGTTGCAGACCATGTTTTGTATATGTGATGCACTGATATCAGCCAAAGTCCACACCTTGCGAAGGTAAAAAAAAAATGAGAAAGGGCTTTAGTTCACATCTTCTTAAAGCTGCAACTCATTCCTAGTATTCTGTGCCTTTTTCTACCAATCTTTTTCTTCCACTCAACTTTCCATTGCTATGCATGAATCCAACAGTCGACATTTGTGTATTACCTTCCTTGAAGAGCACTGTCAGCACTGTTTTACCAAGGGCATTGGCATTTCAAAACATTTCTATATGGAAATTACATTTTGTTTGTCTTATGTAATATCACTATATGTGCCTGATGCACATTTAAATTATTTTAAAAATGAATTTAAAAAAAATCCTTTCTCAACGCCCTTCTGATTTATTGAGATTCAACACAAGAAAAACATGTGAAGTTGGTGCACTTTAACAACAACGCGTTCTGCTCTTCAGAACGGGTTGTTCCCTTCTACCCACGTCCAAATAACAGTCTTAAGAGCCAAGCTGTTCACAACAGATGCACGTTAAACACATATCTAACAATATTAAGATGTGAATATTTTTGACATGATTTGAAAACGATAACCAACTATGACACACCAATTCTCAATAATCTATTTTCTGGGTATCTTTCCCAACTCCATGGTCTATTAATCAATTGCATTCCTATCAACCCCGAGGAATTCTTCAAGGTGCGGAAAAGTGAAGGAAACAATGGTGCACACCCGTCAGAGCCCATTGGTACAACGTCACACGCACGAGACTGCCCGAGCAAAGAAGGTAAATGAATTACAGAGGAGATAAGGAGATGGAAGAGAGACAGAAAGCTGAGGATGCAACCTGGATCCACAGGACATAACAGAAGAGCGGCTAGTGCATTTCAGTGAAACACAACTTCTGTGGTCTCACCCTCAGTTTCACGACGAAGAAGAGATGCGTTGATCCAGCACCCCCCTCCTGCTCCACATTCTCGTCCTCCTCCACCTTATTCTCCTCCCATTTCTAACCAGGAGCATCCCGCACACTGATATTTTTTTACTCGAACGGAGAGGCAATTTCAAGAGAACTGACAAAAAGCGAGACACGATGCGTGGATATTCCCGCTATGGGACAGCCGTGGGATTTGTGGTACTGCTGAACGCGTTGCTGATATTTGCGACGCAGGCTACAGAAGGAGTCCTGACGGACCACCTTTTGGTTCAGTTGCAGGAGGACGCGCTGGATGAGGCGCACCAAGTTGCAACACAACATGGGTTCCAGAGTGCACGGAAGGTATGGGGGATGCTCGGACTAAAAAGTGACACGCATGCATTTGTATTGGGTTCATGAATAAATTATTTATTATCATCAAAACGTTCAGAGAAAAACATGTACTTGTTTGAAACATTTAGATCCTTTCTTGTTCTTGCAATAGTTATAAACTATCCACCAGACAACCCACAGAAGCATCTTTATGTTTTCTTTTGGTTTTACTTCGCTCCACTTTGTAAATTTGATGACGTAATTTCCACTGAAATGCAGGCTGTGGTTTCTGGTTTGTCCACTGGCCTGTGGGCCAAATTTATTGAGCATTAATGTCTTTTAAAGGATGAGCATCATGGAGGTATCTTTAGCCTATAAATAACACAACAGATAGCAGAACGCATTCTATAACCACACAAATAGGTGTGCTATTACAAACTGAACTTGCATTTTCACTGTTAATATTAAGCTCCAATTCAATTTAATTTTATATACTCTGTTCCATTATTTTTAGGGTAGTGTTTTGTAAATCAACACAAAAACATGGAGTTATCTCATTCAAATAAAATATCACCAGAAACTGCACATCTTCATGAATTTTCTGAAAAATGCAAGTGCAGGTGCAAGCCCTCTCCTGCGGAACAATGGAAATAATTCCCTGCGAGTACGTGTGCCTTGTCACATGTCAAAATAAACGTTTGGGTGAAATTGGCTGGAGCCTCAGTCAGTGAGGCGTAGCATTGAGCAAAGCTGTTTCTGCTTTGTTCTGAATGAAAATCGTACTTTCTTCCATTGTTTTTCTTCATATTCTGTGTAGTAACTGTTCAGCATCACCACCTGTAAGATGTTGCAGGCATTTGTTTATCTCCTGACATGTACTGCCTCCCAGGTTATGTAATCTGTGGCTTTATTGGTCCTAAAGGGAGATGCACCATTAAACAATGTTTGTATTATTTGACTTATCCTCTTTCATTGCCTAATTAAACTAGATTGGTCCACCAAACTGGCAATGATCAACCCAATGAGATCATTAACACTCCTAATTACAAAAATAAGTGCAGCATTTTGCTTTGAGCTCTGTTTTTGTTATATATTTTTTTATTCCAACAAATGAGCATTGGGAAATAAGAATGACATTCATGCTTACATCTTCATTACATTGCAGCATTGCATCTGACAGGCACATCTTGAAGCATTTATTTTGAGGATTGACCTGCTCCTTGCTGTTACCAAAGCATAGGGAGGTCTTTAATTTGTGTACAGTGCTGGAGGGGAAACTCTGGATGATGCATCTCATTTCCCTGCCTGTGTGATTAATCATGGTTGATTCCTCTTCTCCAATGCCTTAAAAAAGGCCCTTTGCCAAACATAGGGAACCGTTGTAATTGTTTGCTGGATGGACGTGACACCACTGTCTTTCTCTCGCATTTTTAATGGTATGTTTTTTTAGTATATGTGTTTACTCCTTGGAATTGCTGTTTTTTTATTGTTCTCATATGTGTTTCTGTTCATGATATGCTTTTCTCTCTGTGTTGTTTTATTTTTTACCATGCAGCTTCCCTTTGGAGATGGCCTGTTTCACTTCTATCCTCAGGAGACTCCAAAGAGGCGAATCAAACGCAGCACTCACGTCAAACAGCGCCTCCAAAAAGACAGAAGGGTGAGCGTTAATTATATCTACCCATGTCTGAAACAGCGTGACTTTTTCACTTAGATTGCAATGGTGTGGTTATTTTGAGGGTTGTATAGCTGTTTGTAGTATAAAACCCTTTACCGAGGTTCGGAAAAAAAATATTTTACGCAACTCTTAATGTGGGCACACAGCTTCAGGGGTTTCATCAAAGAGGAGGAGGAGGACAAACACAAAGCAGATAAATCTGAGATATATATTAAAGGGAAGCAGGAAAGCCTTTGCTTTCTAGAAGACAAGACAACTTTTGCAATCGTCTATCCTTTAATCAAACAACCTCTCAATTATTAGAGCTGCTTTAATGGCAAAACGATTGTCTAGTTGTGCTGTATTGTGTGTGTACTTATAGCAGTTATAGCAGAAGCTGTCACTCTGTGATAAAGATTATAAGAATCACTATAATGCAAATGATCAGTTTAACTGTACTATCCTTGGTCTTTTCTGGCATCTTTTCTGCTGATTTCAGAGGAAAAGAATGTGTTTTGAATTCCTTCTTGAATCTCTTTGAATGACAAATGTCTTCAGGAAATACAATAGTATGTCTTAGATCTATTTCTATTACAGGAGCTTTTTTAGGAACCAGAGTAGTTTCTTTGTCCTAATTTACTGTATGTCCTTGTTTGTGATTCTGGAAGTTATCTTATAAGCCAGTTTTAGATGACTTATACTAGTTCCAGATTTAAAAAAAGACAACATATGTTTTACATCTAATGTACAGTAAGTCATTTGCTATCATTGTATTACAACACTAAAACTGTGCGTGTAGGCTTTTCCCCCCTAGTTACTATAACATACACATATATGTTTGTTTGATGGGTTGTAGTGGGAGTTCTTTAATTTAATGGATGCAATGAATAGTAATATATATATATATATATATATATATATATATATATATATATATATATATATATATATATATATATATATATATATATTTGTTACAGTATTTGAACTGCCAGTCAAGGGGAAGATTGGCTACTTTTTCTGTTGCTGATTTACTTTAGCTCCTCTTGTAACTTGATGATAAATCTACACCATTTTCAGGTAAATATTTTTAAAAAGTGCACAAATCAGCCAATAAATATATTTTTGTTTTTGACAAAAATATCTTATGTAGGTTAAGCAAATCAAGTTTATTTATTTAACCCCTTTCATGCACATGGTGTACACACTGTCCACAACTTGTTTTACAGAAATAAGGAAAAACTCTTAAAAATACTTTAGACTTTAAAAACAAAATTTTAGATTTTAATTAATTGTAAAATATTTTATGTGTAATGACATCAGTAGGCTACTGCTTAAGTTGATAAAGATCCCAGATGTCATCAATTTCAACCAATTGAACAAATTCAATTACATATGTAAGAACACTGCAGGCAAAAATCGTAAAAAAAAGGCAATAATAAGATTATAATCAGCAAAGCTGTATCTAGCCACTTAATACGCTGCAGGATACAGAATTTCTCATGAAATTAGAAAAATCAAAATTAACACACATGATTAACGCTTGTTTTGGAAAACAGTAGATGGTATGAATATGTGATATATTGTTTTGGACAAGACAAAAGTTAAGTTACAGATATAACATGTTTGTAAGACATCTAAATCCATGTATTAGATGCAGGGAACAGTCCCTGTTACTGGAGACCAGTTTGCATAACTGACTTTGGGAGCAAACTTGCTGGTAGTGTTAGAACTTACTCTGATAAAAAAAAAAAGTGACCAGCAGTAACTTCCCTATAGAAACTGAGAAACCAGCTGTTTAACTGGAAAAATGCAAACAAACGTCCGTCTGAGCATGCCCAACTCTCGTTTAGCAACAAGGGGTTTGGTGTAATTATTAAACACAGTAATCCAGAAAAACTTAGTTAGGTTATGAGCAGCTTAGACAAAACCATTACCACATTTGGGTGTTCACACAGTTCATAGAAAACCCAGTTTAAATAGAGCAACAATTGTTCACCTGATTCTCTAAGATTGCTTAGCACATATCTATACTCGCTTTGAGTCTGTTGAGAGTACAGTTGTACAAAAGCAATAGCCTGTTTGAACGATGAAAAGCTGTGGATGAATCTGTTTGTTCCAGTGCAATTTGTCTTGTGTAACTCCTCGTGTTTAGCTTGGTCTATTGTCGGGGGCGGTGAGAGCGTAGGTCCTGCTGCAGACAATCAACTGACCTCTCTAATTATGGTTGTGAGAGGTGCTAATGAAAATAAATGTGAGCCGCTTCACTGACCTAATGCAGCTAATGGAAGTGAGACAACACGGACATGGACCGGTCTACATTCCAGATGCTGTGGTTTTATCAGATGCTTGATGTGCTTACATGTGCTTGTACTCCAATTATGGATTTCTGTGCATCTCTGGAACATGAGGACAGGCTCTTCATTGACAGTTGCCATTCCTACCCAGTTGACCTTCACAGTGTCAACTAGGTAGGTTCAAATTTAGCCAAAGCTGCCTTACAGATGTCAGTATTTGAGCCTATAGTTTTTGTGTTGAAATAGTTTGATTCTGAGTTATTTCAGTTATTATAGAACACCTCATGATGCTGTTCTAAAGGAGTTTGTACAAGAACAGTAACGCTGCTTCCAGGGACAGTTTGATAAAGTACCTAACACCTCTGCTGTTTCTGTGTAAGTGGCTAAGTATCCCCAAATGGCACAGTGGCATTTTGTGTCCTGATTTCAGTTCTAGATACTTGTAAGTGAATCACAACCAGCAATATTTCCAGTTTCAGATATTCAGTTCCTTTTAAGATATCTATTTTCTCATATCCTAAATAGTTCCAGTTTTATTACAGAATTTTGTTTACATTTATTTGACTTAAAGAGGAATAATATTAAATACTGTGGTGGTTTTCAGGGGAAATGTAAAATAACAAGACTAAAGGATCAACATTAAATTTAATGTTTTTAAATAAAGACAGTCTGTTCAACCAGACAGCTACAGGATTTAAGGTGAAAACACCTGGAACACCTTGGTACCATGCATGTTCATAAATTTAAATTTTTTTACACAATGCACAGGTTGCAATTTAGATATAACAGATAACAGGATTTTGGCAGATTGTAGATCCTTCTTTGGCAGTGATGCCTGAAAATAATTCAAGACAGAGAAAGGTGGCCATAAAGAGTTGGTCAGGGGCCAAATGCTCTGCTGTGGGTGTCTAAGTAAAAATAGTAGAATCATATTCATGCTGCTGAGCTGATGTGTTCAGACCTTTTAGAATGGAAGACGTCCGATGTACATTTTATGTATACTACTCTATATCGACCTAGCTGAGATATACTTTACACCTCTTGTGATTCTGCAATGATAGCAGCTTCATGAATTATAGCTTTCATTTGTGTCGAGCATGGCTGGCTCGATTTGTGATTTATGAAAGGCCAAAAGGAATTTAAATATGGGTTTGTCTTCGCCATTACATGATGGACTGTGGTGAACCGTTTTGCGAAAGAAGATTCTGAATTACCAAGGCATGAGCAAAAAAAACCACAAAGAAAATAGCAAAGATAATCTGGCACCAGAACAAAGCAGACTAATCAATCCAACAAGGCACCTTGCATATGTTGCAATAATATAATTGTATTTCCTAAAAACTACAAGGTTTCCATATTTGTTTTTCAAATGAATTAATTTTAATTGAATTAACACATAAATATAGGGGTATCTATCATATTAAGCTAGTTTTACAAAGAGGGCCATATTGCTTTAGTTTTCATAAATTTACAGGCAATATTACATTTCTGTTTAACTTTAAAATATACATAGTTGAGCAGGAACAACAAGGGCAGGATCCCTGCACAGGATCCCCGTTCTTTCATTTATTAGAACATGTTGACCCATTTCTTTGCTTACAGAGACTTTGTCGTGTCTCTCCTTTGCATCTTTCTTTGTGCTTACTTGACCTTCTCCTGTCCTGTCAGCTCAATTATACAGCTCTATTTTTACTCAATCAGGCATTGAATAATAATTATTTTGTTTGTATAATCTACTCTAGACATAGGAATAAATAGGAGTATACTACAAAAGCTGACAAGTTGGAAAAATAAAAATATAAACAATGAACAGGATCTTTTGATCCCAAAAGATACAAGCAAAAAAAAAACATGGAAAAACAAGAACAGTAATGGAGAAGTATCACAGCACTTTGTTTCTAAGTGTTATGAGCTGGCATGTTGGCAAAGGCGGACAGTGACAGTGTTGCATGGGCTATGTTTGATGTAGTGGGTGGGAAGTATGACATGCTGTCCAAGGGAAATACCCACTTTTCCAATGAGTGGTTGAATATGTTAGAAAAGAAATGTAAGGAAAATAGTGTTTATATTTGAATTATTTAATAATGGGCAAAACAAAGGGAACTGGGGATTGACCTGTCCTTTAAAGAACTTACTGATTGGCTGATTTACAGCATTTATGTTTGTGCCTCCTGATTGATTAGAGTGTGACTTAAATGAGACTCGCTGATGAATACGCTTTGGCCATTTCAGAAAGTCGCCCTAAGTGCTGCTCTACCTTCTTATCTAACGTGGTAAATATACTGGAAAATGCCTGTTTTCTGAGTCTCCCTATGGTGAATTTGCATAACCATAAAAGGTACACTTACCAGTGACCCAATTTCACAAAGAGGTCTTGAAACTGTTAAAAATGGGCTTACAGTCCCTGAAAGTTATAAATATTGCTATAAAATAGCCATTTTTAACCAAGCATTTATGACACAGATTTATTTATGATGTTGAAAAGTTTTAGGAATGTTTTATTATGTTTTTCAGTGCAACTGTACAAATAATACAACAAATGAGGAACAGACAAAAACCAAAATATTTTATTATCCTCTGTTAGACATGTAGCCATGTTTTGTTTTTTGTAATTTTGGATATGGCTCCATATGTCCTGAAATATCACGTGTGTTTCTTTATCTTTTTTCAAATACATTGTTCTTAAAGTGGGGCTGCACTGTGGTGCAGTTGGTAGCACTGTTGCCTTGCAGCAAGAAGGTCCTGGGTCTTTTTGCATGGAGAAGCCCACATTTCTGTATTCAAAATGTTCTTATTGGTTTGATATAATATTCCAAAATAAAAAGCCATGCAATGAAAATCAACAAAATTAACATAAATAAATGCTTGAAAACATCAGTCTGTGTGTAATTATTCTATTTAATGTGTTTTACTTTGTGATATATGTTATATTGCTGAAATAAATGATCTTTTCGATAATATTCTAATTTATTGAACTATTAACAGTGTACTTCTTAATATGTTATGTATTCAAACAGTAAATAAACATGTTCAGAAACTAAAGTTATATGCTGCCGTGTCTGTGAAGAATTTGGCATTAGGAGGTACAAACTGTTACGATGGCAAGCAAACACTTTTATCATCACATTTTAAACATTCTGCAGACATTGGTTTTTAAGGTCAGTATTGTTGAGAAATCTTTGACTTTTCCACTAGTAATTCCAACTCTTATTTTTCCTATCTCATAAATTGTATTTACTTTAGAGTAAAAATGGAATGCACAGTAAATTACGTCCGTCAACTAGACAAACAGTGACAATAGATAGGAGCTCCTTTTTTCTCCTTTTTATTGTCTGTATGACAAATGCAGGGTCATGTTGTGTTTCTATTTAAAAATGTCTGCCTAGTGTTTCAGTGGCATTAAAAGACATGCCAGGTTACATAAATAATGCTCCAGTATTGCCTTTCTACAATGAAGCATACATATTTTCATCACCAGATTAGACAAACTGGTACAGATTTTTTGGGGCATTTTCTTTTCACATGTGAGCACCTGCTAGAGCATTTACACAGCAGCTACTCAACAATGGTAGCAATGGCCCCCGAAAAAATCTCTGTTCTGTATTCTCGTGAAGGACTATGCAAACAGACCTAAAGTGTCTAAAATCATGAAGATTTACTCACCTATAAAGTCCTGGATGGTTGAAATTTAAAGTGTCACTGGCAGCTAGGCCAACTTTTTAATAAATTTGGCTAACACTGATCTGACCACTTTGGGCTATTTAAGTATTGAAATTTAATTCCAGATATGTGAGGACTTATCACAGTGTCTGAAATGTAACATTCCACCATCTCCCTCAGTTTGCCTGTTAGGAAATTTAAATGATGTCACCATGGACACAAAGTCAGTTCTAATGGTTCACATTGCCTTATGCATCACTAAGAAAACTATCCTCCTGAACTGGAAAAATAAAAAGGCTCTTAATATTAATCAGTATTGAAATCTCTTGTTGGACCATATTGGTCTTGAGACGGCCTCTGGCTCCATATCTGATCAATCTCTCTGGGCTCCTTTGATCGGCTCCATAACCTAGTAGGAGTGGGGGGCACTTGGTTTTGTCGTTTGGGATACTGTTGTTGGTTCTTGGGGTTGGAGGCGTCTGGGGGGGATTCCTGGGGGTGGGATCACTGGTCGCTGGACGTCGTGGCCCCAACCTGGGGTTGGGCTTTGGTGGCTTTGGGTGGTAACTCCTGATGGCTGCATATGGCGTCCTGGGTCCAAATTTTAATATACAACTTAGACACTCCCACTTATAAAATTTTCATGCGACACACATGTAGGGACTTTGGAATGGGCACACTTTTCGGCATCCAGAAGGGGGAGCGGTTCAATAAGCTTCACCTCTGGTGCTGGTGCCCACTGTTAAACCACATATAGACACTGAGGGCTCGAGGTGGGGGTTGGGTGATGTGTGGCTGCCTTCACCACATCCCACCCCTCTGTTTTAAATGCACATTATCACAACACGCATCAACACTATACTCGAGCGGGAGGATGGAGGCTAGGGGTCTTCTCACACCCCTGTTCGCTACGGGCCATCAGGGGTTGGGGTCTGGAGGAGGAACAGGTGGTCTGGTCGGGGTCCTAGGCTGTCGGGCTGCTTTCTCCATTGTGGGGCCCTTGGCGGTCTGCTTGTCTCCGTCCTAGATGGTAGGGGGTCCATTTCCTGGGTCCAGGGGCTGGTTGCTCTACTGGGGCATCGGTACCTGGACATGGGAGTATAAAGTGTGTATGGGGTGTGTGAGTGAGGGTACAGTGTCATTTCTTGGGTGTCTTGGTGAGTTAGTGAGAATGAATGTGTTTAAGAGGGAGGGAACGTATGACTGTATCTGTGTCTGCCTGTCAGGTTGGGTCTTGGGCTGTCCTCTCACCTGGTGCTCCTCAGGCCTTACATTTAATGGGGGGCGTATTTCCCCACCGTCACTCCCCGCCAGTGACGGATGCCCCTGCCTACTGGTGCGTCGGTGGTCAATCCGGTTCGGACCTGGTGCGGGCCTGGGGGGGCCGGTGTGTCGGTTGGCCGACGCGCTGGGTCGATATCTTCCCTTGGTTGGTTGGGGCACCTCTTTTAGGGGTGGCAGGTTTGGGATTGTTGGGTGGTGCCTGCTCGGTGGGATACGGATCCAGCGTCTCTGCTCATTCGATCACCTGTTCTGTGCGCACCGTGCGTGGTCGGTTCGTTGTCGGGTTGGACCAGCCCTGGCCCTTGTTGGATGCCTGGTCTCGACGCTCTGCGTTGCGCGGGATCAGGACTTGGGTGCTGGTACAACTTAGTGTCCAGGTGCTGGCTGAGCTTGGCCTGGGGATGCCGTCCGTTCGCTGCGGCTATCGATGGGGCGCCCCAACATGGGGCAGGGGTGGGGCGCTGGGATGTTGGCGGTGGGGATTGGCCTAGGGTGGTGGTGGTGCATGGAGGCCGGTGGGATAGTATACCAGCAGCAGTAGTATATACTGGGGGAGGTAGTAGTTATTAAAAGTTTAAGAACCACTGTTTAAAGGACTTAATCAACAGTAGCCATTGCCCATCATACCTTATTGACAAGAATAAACTTTTGAAGGAGTTTCAGATTGTCAGTTTAAGTTGCAAATTCTCAGATTCAAACTCTAAAGGCAAGCTGGCATTTTAAAAGGTTATAATCTTAAATTATGGTGGCCAAATTTGTATATCTGCTTATTCCTTATGCCACTATAGCGATAGGTTTATTGAAATAATTGAGATTTTGTTTGGTTTTCCCTGTAACCTCATTTATGAGTCAGAATTATTAATATATGTTTTCAGTGTTTGCTACCATGTGTTCAGCAACATAATGTTCATTTAACTGATCCACTCCTCATGTGTTAGATTCCAGTCTTCTAAATTGGTATGGCGGCGGTGCTCCTGATAAAATAAATATACCTAATGCAGAGAATAGCTGTTCATCCACCTGCATTTCTTTGATAACTGAGGGAAGCACTAGTGTGTTTGTGAATGTAATTGCTGTGGCTTCTAAGTTGTCTGGAGAGAAAAGAATCTGAGGCTTTGTCGCAGGTGAGTCTGGCTGCCTCGGCTCTGCAAACGCTCTTATAAGATGAGAAAAAAAAATCAGTTGCTTTGATTGACAAGAAGCTCTTCCTTTATGGTGAGAGCAGCACAAGTGGGTTTTGTGATTTTCTTCACGCAAAACCACAGACAATGCAATATCTTTAGAGTTACAAGAAATTATGTTTTTGTTTCTGCTTAAATTTCCCAGCACATTTATTTAATTCTGCTACTTGTTTTTTTTCTTTTTCTTTCAGTTCACTGCTTTCTTCTAATGTGTCATTTTCTACTTCTTTTTTCCAGGTAAAGAACGTTTTCGAACAGGGAGGTTTCAGTCGTCAGAAGCGAGGCTACAGAAATATTAATGATATAGAAGTTAACATGAGTGACCCTCTGTTCACCAAGCAGTGGTATCTGGTGAGTAATCAGCCAACTAGCTATCTCTGTGCTGACTGACCTTTTGCACTAGTCCACATTCTTCCATGCTAATTACTTGGAATTCAGGCATTTTACACTCTGCTTTCTGAATCAACACTGTTACTCATTCTTAGATTAGCTTGGCCAAGACTGAGATGTGTAATCTCTGCATTTATGCAGTTGCCTCCCATCCTGCTTATCCTAAATGGCAAGGATGACTTCTAAGCAGTTGTAAGCTTGCTTCATTCATTTGATGCAAAAAAGGAATATGCTGTATCAGTCACATTTATTCTTCTTCCTGCCTTTAACCTTCATACTCGCAGCACTGAACAGTCCATATCCAATGTTAATATACCTTCCGGCGCATGCAAGCATCCTCTACCATGACTAATATCCTAACGCTGGCTCACCTGGGTGGCATGACTCATGGATGTTCTCTATATTGTCCATGTGTTTAGATAAACACAGGGCAGGCAGATGGGACCCCTGGGTTGGATCTAAATGTGGCTGAAGCTTGGGAACTGGGGTACACAGGCAAAGGAGTTACCATTGCAATCATGGATGATGGTGAGCATTAAGTCTGTCTTAAATGAACTGTCTGTAGCAATTGCTAAGCTCCTGAACATAATGTAGTAGTGATTAGTGATTTTATTTAACATTACAGATATGTCAACATGTACCTTATTAGCTAAACTTTTGTAACTGTGAAGTTAAAACTACAGATGTAAATTTTGACAATAATAATAATAAAAATACATATTATTAGAATTGACTAGTTGTCAGAAGGCAGCTGTAAATATCTATTACAACATTGATAATTATTATCATTTTATTTTTATAACCTTGATATAAGTATCAATTATGAATCTTGCCCTTTTTGATGATTATAGTATAGTATGAGTGTAGTAAAGCGCATACTTTTAAGCTTAATGGTTTGCGTTGATATCATATACACCTGTATAATAACATGATTAGATGCCTAGCTATTTGGTCCTTCAAGTTAATATACATGTCTGTCTGTCCGCATGTATATTTTGTTGAGTAACAGTAATTTTTTTTTGCCTTGCACACTATAACACCTGTATTTTATTGATCATTGTGTTTTTATGATCATCTGCTAAAGTCTTATTCTGCTCTTTATTATAAAAAATACCAGTTGGTTTACGTGCTGTTTAAATAAAAACTGTCCATCCCGGTCTGTTTATGTTGATAAAGTTAAAAACTTTTTCTAGCAGACTAGTTGATTTAATCCTTTTGCAAAAGTAAAAAATGATACATTTTATAGGAGACAGTTTATCATTTTCATGGCCATTCTGAACAAAAATAAAAGAGAAAAAGTACACTATCATATGTTGTTGTTTTTTTAACTTAGACTTAATTGCATCACTGATGAATGTCATATTACAGGTATTGACTACCTACATCCAGACTTGGCATCAAATTATGTGAGTACCAATGTGTTATTGAATGTTATAATTTTGTTTCATTCCTTTGAAAGGCTTTTAATAAGTGAAGCAAGGGTTCAGGATTTCACTGACAGGTGCTCTCCGAGTTGCCTTCATGGCTGCTGAGTCTCCTTGTTTCCCCAGAGGACGCAGAGACAGGTAGACGGCCAGCCAAGCTGTTTAATGTTAATGCACAGCGTGGCAGTCACAGTGGCAGGCCGATCTGTCACAAGCAGAGATAATGCCAGGGTAGTTGGTGCTGCATAATGTGATGTTTTATCTCTAGAATACTGATAAAACTTTAAAGGACAAGAAGGATAGTTAAATAGAACACAGTGATGAAGGTTTAATTTGACTTTTACAGTGACTGCAGCTCTGTGAGTGTGGCTGCTGAGTTTTTTTCTTGTGCTTAGTTTATCTTGACTCATCATTTCTTTGTTTTTTATTTCAGTCCACTACCTTTTCTTAGGCTTCAATACATTTTGCACTGATAACCCTGAAGCCTCTAGTTTTCTCTTTCACCTATCTGTTTTTTCTTAACTACACTCTTTGTGTTAGATTTACAGTTCCTTGAAAAAGTATTCATACCCGTTAAAGCTGCTATGGCATATTTGCAGAGCAAGCCAGCTTAAAACATTTTTTCCATGCCTCTCAAAAAAACATTCTAACATAGTACAACTATAAATATTTAGTTGAAAAGAAATACATAATAATTAAGTGGTTCTGTCGCATTTGTCTAAAAACCTCAGCCAGTAACATGGCACGGTGCGGAACGTTTGGACCATGCGGTTGTCTGTCTCACCGGACAAGTGCATTTCAGCTTTTACCTGGGTCCTCCACTCACTACACACTCCCGCATTTTGCAACAGAACACCACAAGTACGAGAGGTTCTCTGCTCAACAAAAAAGGAGAAAGTGCCGGCTGCTACCAAAATTAATGATTTATGTTAGATGTTCGTGTTTATATTGTTAATTTTTCACTTGCAGGTGATTCCGTCACATTACTTCACGAAAACTGCTGCTGGTGTTTTGCGCTCTCTCGTTAACTGTGGCAATGTGCGTTCCCATATCAGGGGTCTTTGGCCTAGGGATGATAGCCAAAGGGGGGGTGAGAGTTCTGTGACTGTGTTTATGTTGAAAAGCTAACTTGTTTTGCAGATTTGGTATAGCAGCTTTAATCCCTCCTTTCTTTACATTACAACCACAAACTTCAATGTATGTACTTTGGATTTTATGTGAAAGACCACCACAAAGTAATGCATAACTCTGAAGGGGAGATAATATAATACATGGTTTTCCAATTTCTTTACAGTAGAAATCAGAAATCTTAACTGTGTATTTATTCACTCCCTTTTAATCTGATACTACTAAACAAAATCCTGTGCAACTAACTGCCTTCAGAAATTACATTATTAGTAAATACAACCGATCTGTGTGTAATCTAAACAAATACAGCTCAGGGGGTTGTCAAAGAGAACTAGTGAACAAAAACATTGTAAAGACCAAAATTGACAAATAAAGAAGGGTTAAGCTCTAAACCAATATCCCAACATTGAACGTCTCATATATCACTGTTCAATTTATTGTTCATAAACTGAAACTGTGGGGCTCTACTGCAAACCTACCAAGATAGAGCCA
Source organism: Valencia hispanica (assembly GCA_963556495.2). NCBI lineage: Eukaryota > Metazoa > Chordata > Actinopteri > Cyprinodontiformes > Valenciidae > Valencia > Valencia hispanica. The sequence goes on from OY747711.1 coordinate 29,645,486, forward strand.
TCCACCAAAATTGACCGGTCTGAGGAGAAGAGGATTAATCAAGTAGCAACCAAGGTAACTATGGTGACTCTGGAGGAGCTGTACAAACCAAAAGCTTAGGTGGAGAAACTGTGGACAGTGCCATGATTTGTCATCTCCCTTAACAAAACTAGTCTTGATGAAAACACTTTGCAAAGAAACTCTGTGGCAGACTGTGTGCAGTTTGCCACAACACATGTGGTAGCAGAGCAAGAAGGTGTTCAGATTGGAAATGAAATTAAACTTTTTAGCCTTTATGCAAAATGCTATGTATGGCAGAACACTGAACAGGACATTTTACATTATCCTCAAAACAAAGTCCCCACTGTGACACATGGTAGCGGCAGCATCATTCTATCATAAGGATGCTTTTCGTTAGCAGGGATAGAGAAGCTGGTCAGAGGTAATGGGAAAATGGGTGGAGTTTAAAACAGGGAAATCCTTGAAAAAAACTGTCATAAATTACAAAAGACTTTAGGCTGAGGTGGAGATTCACCTTTCAGCATTTATAAATATATCCTAAAACATTTTCTTGTGTGAGGTTGTTTTCCCTCTGTGTTAATGTATCTGTACACTCATCACCATGTTTGCCTGGCTTTGCATGTACCCGCCTGTGAGCAAAGATGAGTTGTGGCCCAAAAATAACACGCAGACTCAGCTGTGGAGATGCAGGAGCATGCTTCACTAGATTGATGCATCATGCTGTGCCGTAGATGTCTTGTCTTTGTGTGCGTGTGTGTGCGTGTGTGTGTTGTGTGTGTGTGTGTATGCGTGAGTGTGTGTATGTTTCTTTGAGTTAGATGGCGCCCAGAAAAGAGTGACACAGCATGACTGATCCGGTTTTGTTAACGTTGTCATGGTGTTTATCAAACCGCCTACTATCTTCTGAATGAGAAATTTCATAAAATATCATTTGAGCTCATCACATCTTTTTATTCCGTTTAAATTAAATGGGCTTTGAATTTTTCTACATTCAATTTTGTGCGTTGGTGTAACAGTGACGCAGAATACAACATATATTTTGTTTTGGTGAATTAAGAATGAAACTGTGGAACTTGCAATGAGAAATTCCTAATATGATGGTTTTAATTTCATGGCACATTTACTTGCTGATGTCAACAGGCAAAGCGCTTTGATGAGTTTTAGATAAAATGGATCTCTATGGAAATTAATAACAAATTGATATAACTACCAATATGCTCATTTGCTGCTTTTATAAGATTCGATTATTTTAATGGTTTAAACCTTTTTTCTGCATGGGGTTCAGTTATTTTTTCCATCTCTTCACTTCCAACACCTGATCGATACTGCTACTGGCTGCAGAAGGGGATTTCTCAGTAACAGCAGGAGTGATAGGTGACCTTTTTCTCCTTTTGCCTGCTAAATAAAACATGTGTAAGAGGAGAAAAGGTGAAGTTTGGAGTTTTGTGTCCCCTCAGAAGGACTCTCACTGTGCTAATGGTTACCATCTCAACATACTGAACAATGAAGATGACTAAACATTAATAAGATAGGGTAAGCTAAAATGAGCTAGTTATACAACTCCTCAGCTCTTCAAGCTTGAAGATTAAGCTATAAACCAAATAGAGTTTTTAAATGCCATGATAAAATAAAAACATTAAGCCTATGCTAGATTAAGTAAATTGTAAAAAAGACACAACTATAACATGCCAATGTTATGAAGAAAAAAGGCTTTCCTCTTCTCTGCCTCCGGAATGGTAAGAGATGTGTTGGGATTTGTAATGTAAAGTTAATTAATTAATTAGTTTAGTGAATTTAAAATCAGAAATTTGCTAATGAAAATAATTAGTTAAGTTTTATACATATTTTGCTGGATAGTATATTAACAAATCATTGTATGGTCTATAACAGTAACAGGAAATTTGCAGATTTAGGTGGTTATATTTATGAAGGTTTTCTGTAATCCTTGCCTCTTAAAAAAATGTGTTCCATTTTAATTCTTTGTCTTTTGAATGTGACTTTAAATTGTGGAATCTATTCTTTTAAATATTTCCTTTATGAAACAGAATAGAATAGAATAGAATAGAATAGAATAGAATAGAATAGAATAGAATAGAATAGAATAGTTTTGCATACACACTGTATGCCCGGCCCTTATGGGCTTAAAAGACACTAAGAACACCAACAGATTAAAAAAAAAAGAAAAGAAACAGTTGTCAGACAGTCAGACAGTAGGCACAACATGGCCTACATAAACCTATTTGAAACCTATTATTGAAACAAGTCTGCCGCCTTGTCCAGGCTTTACACACAAAAGTAGCCAATTTAAACACATTAAAATTAAACAACCATTTCATCTTGTCGTCATCACTAATCCAGAACATTTCAGGCTTTTTAATAAACAATTCACCAAATAATACATCTAAGATCGTCGTACCGTGGGCAATATAACACAAAGAGTTTCACTTTCAACCTCCCCTAACACATAATCTGCAGTCTGTCCTCTTCAGTAGTTTGAGTGAACCTGGCATATCCCAATTACCCTGAGTAGATATTGCTATAACATAAAACCAGTGTGTATAATGTTATGTATGAGCCAAGGGATTAACATTTAGTAAGGTATAACTGTACAGATTTAAAGAGTATTGTGTAATTTAAAATCTAAGCATAAAGACTGTGTCATACCAGTTGTCAATTGAATGTGAACCATAAAAATAAGAAATTGCAATTGTAATTAGAACTGGATAAGTTTTCTTTGCATTCTATATGTATCTCAGTAAGAACAATTACCTCCTCACTTCATTGATCTCATGGCACATTTGATGTCTTGTTTGGTTATACCGTTTTTGTATTCATTTTGTTCTCATAAACAATTTAGCGTATTATGCTGTAGTCTAAAGGTTTTTTAAATAATTCAGTTTAGGCAGCCCTGGTATTGCCTGAAAAACGGCAATGCATTAGTCAGCTTCCATTTTTAAGCATTTAGAAACACCTGAAACAGGAACTTGATGACAGGACCGAGATGCAACATAAATAAAGTTTTACTTACTTACCAAGATAACCAAGACAGTTGGAGGAAAAGCTTACTGTTTGTCTTCTCTTTCAATAATATCTATGAATTACATCCTCCACCATGTTATACTGTCTAAAGCAATGGAGGACTTTTTAGGTATTTTTCTAAGATCACCATTCCTTAATCTTTGCAGTTAAATCTTAGTTGCAGTGCCCTTGGTGTATTTATAACTGTATTTATACATAAAAGGAGAAAATAGCAGCCTTACTATGGTGAGTCTGTGATTTTTCTTTTGACAGCCAGGGGTTGCCAGGAACAGATGAGGTGACTAAGGCTTTAGTAATTCTGTACCAGGCCGCATTCTTGACAGCAAGGAAAGAGAGTCTGATTGATCGCAAAAGATATGAGTTTGAAAGGTCCAGTAAGTGATCTATGGACATACTCCCGTATTATTTATTGTCCGAGCTTGAGACTTTTCACTCGGTTTAATGAAACAGAAAAACAGTGCACGGCATCTGACAAGAGCTCCAGAACAGAGTTTCTTTCTCTTCAGAAATTTTGTGCTTCACACAATGGTCTTAACATTTTAGTCATTTTAGTATTTCTTTGTAAAATTTCTATTAAAAAAGTTAGATAAAATTAAAAATAACTCTTTACTTGACATGTATATTTAATAGAAATAGCAAAGCCATCTAAATGGACAATTCTTCATTCATCCTTTGCTGCAGAGATGATTTTTACTTTACACTTGTTGCCCTCCTCATAATTTCATTATTAATGTGTCATTCCATTGGTTCAAAATAGAAGATTCAGTTTGTCTTTCCGTTTTGCTATTGGCTGAGTTGTCTTCTCTAATTATCAGTCAGTCGTCTGGCAGAAGTAGCAAACAAGTCTCCCAAAGCCGATCTTATATGTTTGAGTCTGTTGCTGATGAGCTGCAGCTTCTCTGTTCTCATAGCCACAAAGAGCACATGTTACAAGTAGCAATGGTACAGAACCAAACAGCAAACACCAGTATGTGAATGAGCTTTCAAAATGTACCACGACAGCAACAAGACTTATTTACTTTATGTATGTGTGCATTCATGATAGGATTATTCTGATTGTTATATTTTCTGGATAAGTGGGAATTCCTGTCTCCCTCTAATTATTTATTTTCTTCTATTTCTTCTGATCCTTTTGACTGTCGGCCATGTGGAATTAAATCCCAACTCATTATCATCTCAGCTTGAAATCCATGCTGTGACCACACATTAGTGTTGCCCAGTGAAGATTTTAATAAAATATGTAATCAACGTAGACAAAGTGGGTGTGTTTGATTTAAGCTGTCTGTTCATTAGAAACAGAATGTTCAAACGAATGCAGTCTGATAAACAAATCTTCCTACAATAACTCTTACCTCATCAAAGTTATAATACTGGGAGCAAAATTAAACATTTATGAGATTTTGTGCTTTGGCAAGAAAATATAAATTAGTGGTGGTCAGCCTCATGTTTCCAAGATGTAAAATGAACTAAAGAGTGACATCAAAGGCACTCGAAATGAGAAGATGTAAAAAACGAATCAACTGCAGGAAAGAGACAACATTATAAAAAGAGAATGGTTTCGCAATTTGATGCCACCTGTTACAGTAAATTACACTTTGTAGTATAAGTTTTCAGAGGATATAGATATATAGACGTTTCCTTGATTTTTAACACATCATCAATATATGATGCAAAATAACTATAATTGTCCATAAAATGGATCCCTGAAATACAAAATGACCCTAAAGTAACAGTTTTTTATCTGACCTGATTTAAGGAAAGATTGGAATAGAAGAATAAAGAAACAAACTCTAAGAAAGCAACCTTAGAATCCTCAAGTCTAACCACTTCTAACCACAAAATAAAACACTCTCCTTTAATGTGCAAGTCTTGTCATACTGTTGATGTGGGTATTGTCTAGTCTTGAGTCAGCCTTGGGTTACTTGAACATAACAACAACACTAATAATTTGGCCTGTCAAACAATTAAAAATGGTAATCGATTTAATCATAGGGTAGCTGTGAATTAATTATGATCAATCAGCTTTCCTGAATATTACTGAAAAAGTTACATTTTCAATTTAAATAAAGGACCAAACTGGATGCTGTTGCCTTTTTTAAAGGAATTACAGAAATGCATGGAATTACATTTATCACATTTACACGTGGCCCTTTTAACCTATTCATCTTTTAGCCAGTTGCTAAGGCAAATTAACTGGTTAACATTTTCTGAATGTAAAGCTGACTGTTTCTTCTGAACAATAGAGGGATTGTTTATCAATGCAGCAGATGCGCGCAAATGGTGTGACACCAGCCCTTTACAGAGCTCCGGTTCCCATTGCTATTATTTGCGGTTATCTTGCAGTTGCAGTGTTGGTGAGCGATGTTAGCTTGTTTGTTAGCTAAGGAGGCTTACCTGATGTTAAGTGATTGCTGCAAATTGTTGCATTTTTAACCATTGTTCTTCTGATAGCTTGCAACCAAGACGTCTTTTGTTTGCCTTGAAAGGGGTGCGAGTTGATGGAATTCTATAGAACTATAGAACGTTTTGTTGTTTTAATCAAAGCGATTTGGGCAACCAACAGCACAACAAGATATGATCGTGTCTCTGCAGATGAAATCCACAGTAGAGTAGGGAGTGACATAGACCATTAATTCCTCTAGGCTATATAACCTGTGACTGAAAAGAGAAATTCACATCGAACAGTCGATGCAGTTGCATGCTGCTTATGTGACAAGCACTAAATGCAGCACAGGTTGAATTGTGCAATAATCTGAGCAAGTCATTCTGTGCACCCATCAATGCGTTAAAAAAGTATTAATAGATTCTACAAATTAATCAGCCTGCATTAACTCGTACTTTTGACATCCCTACTGATAACAAATATTTTTTTGTGGTTACAAGTAATTTTTTGGTGACAAAACTTACAGAAAGTGGTATTCTTCTGTACCATAAACTATGTGCTGTTCTGTAAGGCCATTAGTGTTAATGAGTAGTGTTATAGCAACAACATGTGCAGTGCTGTGCTGGGCATGCCATCAAAATCATGTGCATTGAATCTGGATTGACTTGCTGTTCCCACTGGAACTGGTTTAGAGTTTGGTCTTTTAGAACCGCTCCTTAGAAAAATGTGATCAAAACCATCTTCAAGATGTTTGAAATAAACTAAGAAAACATTGTGTTTTTAAAGTCTGTGGTTGTTAATGAAGACTTAATCTTGAAAATGACTGCCAATAGAGAGTAACAGTTAATGTTGAACAGTACTACCATCCCCAAAACAACCCTTGAAATAACAACTTAGCTGCCGTTAAATTCGTTTAATCCAGCTTTAGGTATCGGTATGTCTTTGTTGTTTGCAAGCTCAAGCCTTCACAATGTAATGCTCCCCACTGCCCATCTTCTGTTTTTTTTTTTTTTTTGCTTGTTTGTTTTTGTCTCAGTATTTCTATTTTCATAAATGCATCAATTTGGTCCTTTCAGAATGCCGATGCCAGCTATGATTTTAGCAGCAACGACCCGTTCCCATTTCCACGATACACAGATGACTGGTTCAACAGGTAATGCCCATCCAGACAACCCTCGGTTTATATTTACACATACTGAGTGTGTTTTTATCTGCACTCGTGTGTGCTCTATTTGGAGTCTGCTTACTCTGTCTTATTGATTTTCTCTCCACATAGTTCCATTAAGACATAATGCTGCAAAATAAACAGAGGTATTGTCCAGGAGCAAGACAAAGAAAGCCACAATGCCTATTTTTAGCCAAACAAATGGTTGCATACAGTATGCAAAAAAACCGAACATCCTAAGTCGAGTTTCCCCTCAAAACACATTGTGTAGAGTACTTTCTGTTTATTAAAGCCTGATCAGTTTCCTATCTCCTAGCATCAATGTCACTTTGATACAAAACATGTATACAACATATAACAAATACAAATCTATTCTGTTTGCACATCTCCTTCCATCTGCCTTGATGTATGTGTGCCTCCACCTCTGTGTCAAATTTAGCAGGCAGTGCTTTGGTTTAATAGCAGTTGCTGACTGTCGGGCAATTCTCGCTGGCTAGTCAGCTGGTTGTTATAAATAGCTGCCTGTCTAGTGCAAAGCATGCTGGGAAAGAGGGGTTGACTCTGCAGTGTCCCTGTGGGGGTGCAAAGAGATGGCATCATAGACATAGACATAAAACGGTGAACACAAAACACAGACGTGCATAGGCTATTCTGTGAGACATCAAATGTCGTAGTTTGTTGCAGGGCAAATGTGAGTTAAATCTCAAGATAAGAGTGTTTGTGGCGACATAATCATTAAACTCAATCATTTTACTATAAACAACCTTATTCAATTCCAACATAAAGTCTGCAGCAACCAATGTTACAGCTGATGTGTGAAATCTTAGCTCAGACATTTCCAAGAAGATATCATTTGCAAATTTATTTAAATTCATGCAAACCCTCACAAGTCATTTCTTTCCTTTTTTTTCTGTCACCAGTCATGGCACACGATGTGCTGGGGAGGTTTCTGCAGCAGCCAACAATAACATCTGTGGCGTAGGAGTCGCCTACAACTCCAAGGTGGCAGGTGTGTGTCATGTAAAAACCTGCACTTTGAAGACAGAGGATGGTGACCATGAAAAGATAACAACATTAAATAATAGCTCTGATAACAGTATGATGACAGCTTCACAGGTCTGAAGCAGGTGATTTACAGAGTGAAAGCAGAAAATATAGGTTGTTGTGGGAAAATGGTGCTGAAGGGTGTTTACATGTTACACCTAAATGCACAGACTTGGAAATTATTCAGACTGCCAGGTGCAATTCTTTGTGGAAAACAAAATTGATTCACAAAACTGAGAAATGAAACAAGCTGTTGCACATATAATGGTTTTTGTAGGATTCAAATAGTCGAAACAGGACCAGTCTTTTTCTTCAAGTCCTCATTTTCTTGCTGCCTTCTCCTACCAGAAAAAAATATAAACTAATAAGAACAGGATTCTTGTCTTTTTAGGTATCAGGATGCTGGATCAACCTTTTATGACTGATATCATTGAAGCATCATCCATCAGCCACATGCCTCAAGTTATTGACATATACAGTGCCAGTTGGGGACCGACTGACGATGGCAAGACGGTGGATGGGCCACGAGAACTGACATTGCAAGCTATGGCTGATGGTGTCAATAAGGTATAAAGGAATCAGTCAAATGTATAGTGACTTTAGGCTTTAGAATAAATCTGTAGATGTTCCAAAAATATCCCAAAGAGTGTCATCGCACTCAATTTTAGGGCAGTCTAAACCCTAAAACAGAACAGGTGAAATAAATAACACACTTTCCTTGATACAATTTAGTACACCGCTTGGAAAACAGCTTCCTATGCTGAGCAGTAGCTTTCTTCAGCAGGATACTCAGAATGTGCTTTACAGTCTTACTTCTTGACTAAGATCTATACAGATCTATGTAGGCTAAGGCAAGACATAGTATAAGTATAAGGCATGTTATTAAATAGATTGAAAATATGTTGATCCATAGATTGTTTTATAATGCATTTGGATGCTGATCTAAAGGGCCCAAATGCATTATAAACTTATTGCTTCCCATATATATATATATATATATATATATATATATATATATATATATATATATATATATATATATATATATATGTATATTCTTTACCAAAAAGAGGACATATAACATTCAAAAGATGCAAAAATATTTGTAGGGAACTAGATGATCAAGATTTAAAAAAAACATTTATTCTCTTCTTTGCAACACTCATGTCACAGAATCTTTTGACATCGCTAAAAAACTGTAGCTGCCTGGCTTTGCTGATGATGAAATATTAAATGCTACAATATCAGATGCAATGAAGTTGATGCTGCAACATTAAGCCCAAACTTAGTGTGTCTTTCTACATTAATGAAGCTTCCTACACCAAGGAAGATTGTAGGACTGGGGTGTAAGTTTTTTTTTAAACTGACCTAATAGGCAGATAAATATTCTTGCAGATAACATTTAAAAATAGATATTATATTATGGTACTAAAGAGCATTTAACATCCATATACATCCATTTGAAATATGCTGCACTGAAGAAAATGCTAATGGTTCAGATCATCTTTCTATTTAAGTGTAAAAGCTGTGTTGAATTTTTGATGCATTAACATGTTAGCGTAGAAACACATTTTAACTGAACTCTGCGTTGCTTAATGCTCGGGATGTTATTACATTATTTTTTCATTTATCTATGCTATTATTGAAATCACAACTATAGACAAAAGTTCTTCAGTTACACAAATGGATTGCTCTTATGACAGAGAGATTAAAATATCCACACTAAATAAAATTTCTCTGATGACATTCATGATGTTGATAATAAAGAACAGTTCTTTTAGATTAATAGTAGTAGCAACAGCATTGGTAACGGTAGTAGCACATAATGGTAAATTTTTCTCTGAACACAATCTTAAATCCAGTTGTTTTTACAGAAAACACACACACACACACACACACACACGCATACACATACACACAGAGCTGTAATACCAACAGCTACGGTGCCAATTACTTGCTTGATTAATCTTCATGCAAAACGTGCAGGCAGGTGCAAGCTGGTCTGAAACAACTCCATCTCAGCCAGAGTAGCTGAACAGAAGCAAAACTCAAGGTGCAATACTCGAAACAAACATCACTTATCATGTAGACACTCTCCAATCTGCTGCTTACAGATTATTCTAATGATCACTTATATACGGTTCTGTGTTGGCTGTACCTGATATACCCTGTCCAGACAAGGAAATTTGGAAGAACATTATGTTCTCGAAGCACCCGAAGGAGACTGTGTGACTTTAATGAAAATGGATAACACTGTACTAGGCAAAAATTAAAGCACTTTATCAGAATCGGAGCAGAACGGGGAAATCCTTAAACACAGAAGTGAGCTCATTGATGCTCAAACCTCTCTTTTTATACTAACAGGAGAATATGAGCAGGGAAGAAAAATAAATGTGCCACCCATCTTCCACTTAATCGTCAATCTTGTTGGGAAACTGTCAGCCTTTTGTAGTCACAGGGGCATCAGAGAGAAAATAAATTGATATTTTCTGCCCGGAGCTACAGTTTGTTGTTTCTCTTTCTTAAAACACTCTGATATATATATAAAAAAACTAAATTAAAAAAATGGACATTTTACTCTTTTTCCCACAATGGATTATCTGCATTTTTCACCTAGGGAAGATGTAAATTCATGCCAAGTCAGTTTACTAAACTGCAAATACAGAACAAAATATACCAAACAACTTAGAAGTTTCAGATCATCAAACTAATTGTATTGTCAGACAAAGATAACCTAAGCAAATACAGAAGGGGATTTCGTGATTTAATTTGATAAAGTTAAAAGCTACCCCAGTCAATCGTATCCCATGTGTAAACATAATTGTTTCCTTTTAAAGCATGATTCAACCATTTTTTTATTTATTTCACTAGCCATACCCAGTCCTGAGAACTGTCAGAGCTCCAGAATCATTATAGCACTTATTAAATAGAAATTTTCATAAAAATATCATAGCATTTAAAAAAAACGCCAACAATCATACATGGCATAATCTGGGGCTGCTTTGCAGCTTCAGTTCCTAGACCACTTGCTGTAATGAATGGAACCAGTAATTCTGTTCTCTAGCAGCAGAAGATCCTGATGGAGAATATCAGACCATCAGTCTGTGACCTTAAGCTCATTGGCACGCTTGGATTATGCTGCAGAGCAAGCTCATCGCCAAGTCTACCTCTGAATAACTCAAAAAAACATAATAAACTTTTTGAAGTGGCCTAGTCAAATTCCAGATTTAAATCCAGTTAAGATGCTGTGATATGACATTAACAGGTTGTTCATGCCAAACAACTCTTCAGTGTAGCTGAATTCAACAATTCTACAAAGAAGAGTGGACCAAGGTCCCCCCACAGGGATTTAAAATACTTATTGACTGTTATCACAAACACTTGATGGCAGCTATTGCTGGCAAGGGTGACCCAGCAACTTATTAGGTTTAGGAGGCAATGGCTTTTTTAAAATAGGTCTAATTTTGGTTTGGATAGTTTTTTTTCCCTCTTAATAAATAAAATCATCATTTGACAACTACATTTTCTCTTTACTCTGGTTTTCTTTGTATGATGTTAAAATTCATTTGATCATCCAAAATTTTTTGACAGAGTATAAACAGAATTAATCTTTAAGAGAACAAACGCTTTTTACAGTTGTGCTAAATAATGTCTGCTTTGTAATTTCTGGAAATATTGGTTTTGATGAGTAAAGTTGTTATAAAATACAGTACAATTAACACAAACACATAATACCACCCTTAACATAGGTGTTATACCTGCACAAAAACTAGCTAAAAAGTTGATAATTTTTCTTTTTTATTTAAGTTTAGAAAGTGAATGCCATATTACATAAAACACTGTTGTCCTTCGTATCAGTGCTGTGTTTTGGAGTGACAACATTTGTGACAGATCTCATTAGGTAGCTGTGTCATTAGGCAGTTTGTTCCGCAGTGTAGGACCAAAGAGGCTACAGGCAGTTTTTCCAGGAACAATTAACAAACCACCACCTGGTGACAAGAGAGGTCTGATTGGATTTTAGTGCATGAGTAATTCAGAAAATGCACCAAGGAGACCAATTTTGAGCACTTAAATACACAAAAGAATTTTAAAAATGCTGATACTGGTTGTATAATTACAGTCAGATTAAATTCCCCTATTCTTAGTCATTACTTTAAAGTGGGTAGTAACTATTTACACTTACTCAGTTATATTTACGTGAGTAACCTTTAAAAAAAATACTTTTAAGAGTAGTTTTACTTCATCTTACTTTTTACTTTGAGTACTAATATTATGAAATATTGCTACTCTTAAATTTCTAGATACTCTACCCACTTCACGAGTTAAGAACAGAGACTTTTTAACAAAAAATGCACCAGACACAATATTTGTCTTTGTAATGTAATTTTCTTTTTAGCTTGTTGTTGCTTTTGGACAACATAAATTGTCACTGGAAACATTGGTATTATGTTGACAAAAATGACTCAGTGTCATGTTTGGCATGGTAAGAAGGACCCAAATGCAGAAAGCCGTGTAGAATGAGAGGTATTTAATAACTGTATTTCAAGAAGAATTTACAAATTCAACTGGAGTACTTAGCAGTTAACCAGGGATCATAAAACGGGGAATATAGACGGAGGATCCAGTGGAGAACAAAGAAAAGAAGAGAGTTTAAATATACTGAGGAGGAGTCGAAGTGACAGGAAGAAACCAGAGAAGAAAAACAGAAGAGAAAACTGGACAGAAAATAATTCTAAATGAGAAAAGTAAGAACTAACTCTAAGGTCACTAAGGATAAAAGAGATCTAAGAAAATAAGAATAAAGGAGCCTAAGAGAAACGTAAAGTAAAATGAAATGGGAAGAAAGGAGGAAACAGAACAGAAGGAAACACTATAAAGAGATTCTAAACAGAAAACAATCCTGAAGAGAGAAATTAAGTTAAACCGAACTAACACAGAGGAAAATTATGAGATAAGTGGAAAACTAATAAAAGATCAAAACAACCCCAAAACAATGAAACAAAAGTATAAATATCTAACGGCAGACAGGAAGTGAAAACATGGAAGGAAGATATAAACCTAAAATAACTAAACTATAATCCTAAAGTAAAACATAACCGAAGCTAACACCGGGGAAAAAACTAAAATGATAAGGTAAACTGACTAAGGAAATGAAATTACTGAAACTCAAAACACAGACACCTGAGGATCCTTACACTTTGATAAGGGTTTCTTCTGGTTAACATTTGTTATTTCGTAATATTGTTATTTGTATTTTTTCTTGACTCTTTAAAATACCAGAATTTGCCCATAACTTTATATTTTTTTCTGTCTGATGACAATTTTAAAAACAAAATCAGATGTTACTCAGAACTAAAGTAGCCATTTTATCAAATACTTTTTTACTCTTAATTTCTTGGACCTATCACCTTAACTTGAGTAAAAATATATTTAAGTAGTGCTACTCTTACTTGAGTACAATTTTTGGGTACTCTACCCACCTCTGATTTTAACTTTGTTGTTTTAGGGGCGTGGAGGAAAAGGCAGCATCTACGTGTGGGCATCAGGAGATGGCGGCAGCTATGACGACTGCAACTGTGACGGTTATGCCTCCAGTATGTGGACCATCTCAATCAACTCTGCGATCAACGATGGCCGCACTGCTCTGTATGATGAAAGCTGCTCCTCCACTCTGGCATCCACATTCAGTAATGGCCGAAAAAGGAACCCAGAGGCTGGTGTTGTGAGTGTGCTCAGATTTATTTGTATGCATTTAGCAAGGGTGATGATAAACAAGTGGGATTAATAACTAGGAATTATCATAATACTTCTGACATTTAAAGATGATTCGGCTTTTTTTCTGCAGTTCTCATGTCTATCTCTAAAGCTCCTCTCTCATTCTCTAAAAGCTATTCTCACATTCATAGACTGAACAGTTATTTGTTCATTTTCTTTTTGCACAGCATATGTGTATCCTAGACCCTTCAGGAGATTGAATGAGACCAGGAAATTGCGAGATTGGTTGTGAAAAATAATGGATGCTTAGGTGGAGGTATAGCTCTTTCCAAGTAATCAGCCTGACATTCAGATTTCCATTTTTGTTTTGATGCTCAGAATGATGCTGGTGTGATACATTTCCCTGCATATAATGCTTTGCTGTCTGTCCTGTTATTTCTTTCTCTTCTTGGTTATTTTGTGTGGGACACTTTTTTTATCAAACTGTTTTTTTGTATGTGTATTTTGGACGCACGGTACATAACAGTTTGTGAAATTGTCACGCATTGTAAAATTTGTAATTGGCCTTCTTTTTAGGTGGCCCTTTGAACCCCCTTTTATACTATTTTGTTATGTTAAGGCACAGAAAATAAATGTAAATAACTTTTTATTTTGTAATGTCTGCCTACCATCTTTTACAGCTTTATCAGTCAATGAGCTCCTTTGGCAAAGTACACACATAAGAGTCTGTTCCCAATCCCAGAGGAAATGTGTAGTCTCCAAAATGGTCCTTAGAAGTACATTTCTGACCTTGATCCTTTCTGTTTAGATACAAAATTGTAATATTACATCTAAGTCTAGATACGAGCGCTATATACCAAGATTTTCTGACATGCCTGTTTACAGAGATTGCAGTGTTTGAGTGATTATGCAAATCACCATTGGCTGTTGACAAAGCACAATCTTCCCAAGGGTTTTTTTTCTCATAATTGCAGTTAATCTGTTATCATTTCTTATTAAGTATAATATTTAGTACATGCATAATTATTCATTCTGATTGTGAAATTTAGTCAACTTGCACTCATCATTCTTCGACTTGTACAATTTAGCAGCCAAAAGCCAAAATGTCTGAACTCAACCAACAGATAAAAATTAGACTTTACTTCTGGCCAAATTAAAAGCAGAAGTATAAGAAAACACACTCTAAAGTGCCTTGCTAATTTATTAAAACCTCTTGATATTTTTTGTTCTGCCACAACTACAAGCATCAATATATTGCATTGTTACTTTTTGTAGTGATTGCATAATAGACTGCATCAAGTAAAAGGAGAATGATACATGGTTTTCAGAAGTTCTTACACATTAAGGTCTGTAGTGTGGTTTGTATTTCTATTCAGCTCCCAAGAAAGAATATTTGGTAGAACCATATTTTATTTTGCAATTACAGCTGCAAGTCTTTTGGAGCAAGTCTATACCAACTTTATACATTTAGGGAGTAACATTTTTGCCAATATTTCCATGCAAAATTGCTCTGACTCAATAAAATTTCTACAGTGCTGGTTCTGTTGGACCTTAGTGCAGCATTTGACACTGTTGATCATGATATACTATTAGAGCGACTGGAGAGCTGGGTCGGACTCTCTGGTACACTACTTGGCTGGTTTGTGTCTTACCTAAAGAACAGAGACTTCTTTGTTTCAATAGGAAACATTTCATCAGAACGAACAGAAATCACATGTGCGGTGCCCCTGGGCTCCATCCTTGGGGGCCTCTTATTTAATATCTCCATGCTCCCACTAGCCCAGATTACAACAATCAATAAGATTAGCTACCATAACTATGCAGATGATACTCAGCTTTACATTACGATGTCACCAGGTGACTTTGAACCCATCCAAACCCTAAGTAAATGCATTGAGCAAATCCATGGATGGATGTGCCATAACTTTCTCCAGCTGAATAGAAACAAAACAGAAGTAATTACCCTTGGACCTAAAGATGAACGATTAACAGTTAGCACAAAGCTTCAGTTAATACAGCTAGAAACTGCTGATCAGGCCCTAAATTTAGGTGTAGTAATGGACTCAGACCTGAACCTCAAGGGTCACATAAAGGCAATAACGAGGTCAGCCTTCTACACCTGAAGAACATTTCCATGCGTTTATCTTTAATCGGATTGATTACTGCAACAGCGTCTTCACGGGTCTGCCTAAAAATCAATCAGACAGCTGCAGCTGATCCAGAACGCTGCTGCTCACATCCTCACTAGAACCAGGAAGGTAGAGCACAACACCCTAGTTCTAAAGTCCTTACACTGGCTCCCTGTAGCTCAGAGAATAGACTTCAAAATACTTTTACTAGTTTATAAATCATTGAATGGCTTAGCACCAAAGATATATATTGAAGATCTGCTGTTACTATATATGTATCTAACCACTACTGTGTGTTTTTTAAAATCACCTGTTTTACCCAAATAGAAACCTCTGTGAGAACTGTCAGGAAACGTCATCTAACCCCTGAAGTGGCTGCAGGTTTTCTTGGAAGTTTTTAATAAGTTTCCTCCTGTACCTTTATCTGCCCCCTGTGATTTTGTCGTGAATGATTTTAACAGTAGGCTTCAATCCGCTCTCAACCTGCTGGCTCCACTAAAAGTTGTAAAAACTCATTCAAAACGTACATTACCATGGAGAAATGAAAAGCTTAAGAAATTAAAGAGGAGCTGCAGGGTGGCAGAAAGGAAATGGAGGAAAAACAAAATCACAATAAATCATCAGATATACATAGAACATCTCAAATCATACAATAACGCTGTAAGAAATTCCAGAAATGCATACTTCTCCAGAATCATCTCAGAACATAAAAATAATCCCAAAATTCTGTTTTCCACCATTGACAACATTCTTAATCATACCTCTACTGCACTTCAGAAAACCCCCTCAAACACTCTGTGTGAGGAGTTCACAGACCACTTCAGAGGAAAGGTAGACACAATCAGATGTAATATCTTATCCTCTCAAAGTAACATGGTTCTAGACAAATCTGAGTGTGTGTCTCTACCAGAGGAAACACTGGACAGTTTTGTCCTGGTGGAAGCTGGGACCCTTTATAAAGTTTTCTCCTCAGTGAGGCCCACTACAAGTGCCCTGGACCCGATTCCCACCCGGTTTTTTAAGCAATTTTATGAATCTTTTAAAGACAAGATTTTAACCATGATGAATTGCTCCCTTCAGACGGGGGTCTTTCCTGCCGCCTTTAAAAGGGCGGTAGTGAGGCCCCTGCTGAAGAAGAGCAATTTAGATTTTAATGATTTAAACAACTTCTGACCGGCATCTAACTTACCATTTTTAAGCAAAGTTTTAGAAAAACTTGTTTTAATTCAACTTAATGATTTTATTAACGCTCTGGTTTTAGGGTGAACCACAGCACAGAGACAGCTCTTTTAAAGATTTGAAATGATTTTAGATTAAATTATGACGCTCAGAAGGTGACAGTGCTGGTTCTACTGGATCTAAGCGCTGCCTTTGATACAGTAGACCACACTATTCTTTTAACTCTTTAAAACAGATCGGCCTCTCTGGCGAGTTATGCTGATGATACACAGTTGTACATCTCCATGCCTCCTAATGACACATGGCCAATGGATGCACTTTTTAACTGCATTTTAGACATTAAATCCTGGATGGCAGAAAACTTTCTCCAACTCAACCAGGACAAAACTGAAGTTTTAGTCATCGGTCCTAAGGCTCAGAGAGAGAAACTTTTACCAAAATTACAATCACGGTCTTTTAATCCTTCTTTACAAGTGAAGAATCTGGGCGTTATTTTTGACTCTGAGCTGACTTTTATTTCTCACATAAAAAATATTACTAAAATTGGTTTTTATCACTTAAAGAACATCGCCAGAGTCCGCCCCATTCTCTCTCGGGCCAATACAGAGACGCTGGTGCATGCTTTTATCACCACTAGGATTGATTACTGTAATGCCCTGCTTTCTGGTCTTTCCAAAAAGTATATATCAGGTTTACTGCTTTTACAAAATTCAGCAGCGCATGTCCTGACTAAGACCAGGAGGCGGGGACACATTACACCAGTCTTAGAATCACTGCATTGGCTCCCCGTATGTTTTAGGATCGATTTTAAGGTTCTTTTAATAATTTTTAAGTGTCTTAATGGTCTTGGGCATTTTTATCTTTCGGAATTGCTTTTACTGTATAAACCTTCGCGGTCTCTGCGCTCCTCTGTCATCCCTAAAGTCAGGACACACACTCATGGTGAGACGTCTTTCCATTATTATGGCGATCACCTCTGGAACAGGCTGCCAGAGGACCTCAGGCCCGCAGAGAACGTTCATGTTTTTAAGAGCAGGCTCAAGACTCACCTTTTTAACCTAGCTTTTAACTGATTGTTATAGTCTGTTTAATTGCTCTGCATGTTTTATTGGATTGAATTCTTTTTAGTTTAGCTTTTAGCTGGCTATTTATCAATTATTGTTTATCTGCTTTGCATTTTTATTTGATCATATCTTATAATTGTTTTAATTTTAATATTTAAACTTATTTTAGTCTTCCTTCCAGTGTTTCCTCCGTGGGATCCCTCTGCCTTGGGGGCAGTGGTCGGCTGTGGCTGCCTTGGTGTTCTCCAGGTGGTGCTTGGGTGGAGGTGGGGGTACCAGCCCTCCCTCCTCTCGGCTCCCTGGATCAGTGCCTTGGCTGCTGCTGTTGACCTGCTGCTGCCGATGTAGATGGGTCCCATGATGACGTGTCCTGGTTCATCTGTACTCAGCCCGTTTTGGTTTTGTCTATTGTTGCTTTTATGTGTGTGCGTGCATGGGAGATGGGGGGTTATAGTTGTGGAGATGTTTTTTACTTTTGGATTTTGGGAAGGGGGGGGGAATGGTGGTTCATTTTAATCTGTAAAGCACTTTGAGAAGCTTTGATTGTGGTTGGAAAAGCCATTAAAAATAAAGTTTAATTTGATTCGATTTGATTTGATTGTATATACCAACCCACCAGACCACTCAGGTCCTCTAATTCCAGTCTACTCAATATCCCTAGAATCAAACCCAAACACGGAGAATTAGCTTTCAGTTTCTATGCTCCTCGAATCTGGAACAAGCTTCCAGACAACTGCAAAGCTGCTGAAACACTGAGTTCTTTTAAAGCTTCTTGCTTTATTGCAGTTTTTACTTTATATGCTTTGTCTGTGTTTTACTGCTTTTTTATTTGACCTCTTAATCATGTAAAGCACCTTGAATCACCTTGTTGAAAATGTTCTATACAAATAAAATAGCCTTGCCCTTGCCCTGCCTTACAGTCCAGTCATACTGGATGAATTGGATCTGTGAACAATTTTCAGGACTTGCTACTGATTCTCAATTGGATTTAGGTTTGGACTTTCAAAGGACCATTCTAACAAATAAATATGCTCTGACTTTGGACTACATGATATCAGAAAAAAATAACAAGTAAATGCTATACTATTGCTGAAAACTACAATAGTGTAAAGCACTTTGAGAAGCTTTGTTGTGGTTGGAAAAGCCCTTAAAAATAAAGTTTAATTTGATTTGATTTGATTTGATTGTATATACCAACCCACCAGACCACTCAGGTCCTCTAATTCCAGTCTACTCAATATCCCTAGAATCAAACCCAAACACGGAGAATTAGCTTTCAGTTTCTATGCTCCTCGAATCTGGAACAAACTTCCAGACAACTGCAAAGCTGCTGAAACACTGAGTTCTTTTAAAGCTTCTTGCTTTATTGCAGTTTTTACTTTATATGCTTTGTCTGTGTTTTACTGCTTTTTTATTTTACCTCTTAATCATGTAAAGCACCTTGAATCACCTTGTTGAAAATGTGCTATACAAATAAAATAGCCTTGCCCTTGCCCTGCCTTACAGTCCAGTCATACTGGATGAATTGGATCTGTGAACAATTTTCAGGACTTGCTACTGATTCTCAATTGGATTTAGGTTTGGACTTTCAAAGGACCATTCTAACAAATAAATATGCTCTGACTTTGGACTACATGATATCAGAAAAAAATAACAAGTAAATGCTATACTATTGCTGAAAACTACAATTGTGGTACCTTACAATTGTGGGCTTAGGACCAAGATTGTATGGGCCTTAAGCAGAACATCACCAGCACTAACAGTGTTTCAGTATAGATTTGGTGAAATCTGGAAGTGTGTGTGGGGGGGGCAAGCAGTTACTGTATGCATAATTGATTAATATTTGCTGAAATGTACTTATGAACAAACTGAGCTCCAACACATAGAAAAGATGAAACTCATAGCATCAAAATGTAGCTATGTTAATGCAACATACAAGTAATGGAAATTATTCTTTGCACTTTTACAAAGTAAGCTCCCCAGTTCCTTCCAATCTTAAATTTAAATACATTTTTATCTGAAAATGTGTGATGTAATTTTCAAATCAATTTTAATAGTATTGCCATTCTTAATAAACAAATGTGAAAACTGTATATTTATGGTCTGTTTTAAAATTCAAGCATTTATGGGAATCCTGTTTTGGGGTCCTAAGATAGTTCTTAGTTTTCCTTGCCTTTAGGTGGCTCTGATTATGATTAACCTCCATTTTCTTTGGTCATTTCTATCTTTTCCTTTATCATGATGTCCCCACAACTCTTTTTGTGCTTTAGCTTTTTGGGCAGTGAACATCTATCCATCAGATCACTAATGTTGTGATGTAGACAATGACTGCATCTATTGTGCAGCTTTACATTGATCAAAACCATTCCATTGCAGCTCTAATAATAAGGTTGTTGTCGTCTTGGAAGGTGAACCATCACCCTGACTATTTTGCAACCTCTAGCATTGCACTGTATTTAGCTTCATGTACAGTATCTTCCCGTTAGCTCTCACAAGTTTTTCAGTTTGTGCTAAATAAAACATAGAAATGGTATGATACTGCCACTGCTATGATGCCTCACGTCGGAATTATGTGGTTGATGTCACTTTTCTGCCACAAATGTAATTTAGTTTGTTGGACAAAATGTTGTTTTTGTTTTCTATCTGACCAGTGCACCTTCTTTTACATGTTTTCTATGTCCTCCATATGATTTTCTTTTTATTAATCACTCTCTTCTTGCCACTTTCCTACCAAGTACAGTTTTGTTAGCAGCTAATAGTTGAATGCTTTGCAAGTCACAATAGACATGACGCTTTTAAAATTCTCATTCTTCGTTCTAACTGTGATTTGATTATTTCAGGCTACCACCGATCTGTATGGAAACTGCACTCTGCGTCACTCTGGAACATCGGCGGCAGCACCAGAGGCAGCAGGCGTCTTTGCACTGGCTCTTGAAGCTAAGTATGTGCTCCTTCAGCCCCTTTTCACATGCCTATCATAGTTGTGAATATTGATTCAGATGGACTGTATGCCTTAAAGACCATTAAGTTGCCTCCTTGATTGATGCTTAGCTGGAGAAGGTGGCAGCCAGAAGGGAGAATCTATGTATGTGTTGTCTTTTTTTCTTCGAAAGAACTTTTGGTTTCATGTAGTTTCGCTAATCTTATTCCTTCTCCCATTAGTTTCTCTTTTTTAACCAAAGTTCTATATCACTCCTTGCTTATTTTTCACAACAGAGAGCCAAAGTAAACCTTCTGTGACAGAGTACTAACTAATCATCCTCTGATCAGTTAACAGATCGCAGTAGAAAATTGAAAGAAAAAAAGACTTCCTGCATGGTTGAAGAAGAGAGACTTTGTCTCATTATGTAACGGACAATAGGGATTCATTGCAATCCACATATCGTAAAAATACTGTTATCTAAGCTTATAGTAATACCAAAGGCTAGGTCAATGGAGATTTGTTGTTTGATGTCAAATCCATAATCTGTACAATCACAGCTTCTCAAATCATGAGGGAGACTCAGTCATTTTTCCACTCTCTCAGGACTTTGCTTCTCACATTAAGGGCTGACAAGATTCTCTGGGCATTAACTAACACCAGCTGATGGAGCTGTGTAAAGACGCACTGTTTGCTCAGCACACACAATAATGATGTTGCTGTCTGAAGACCGGATGCCCGCCCTGTCCGGCTGCAAATAGCCCACAAGCCTTTTTACTGCCCAAACACACTTGAACCATATAACAACATGAGTCTGTCAGAGTAAAGCTGTCACTAAAAACAGACACAAAAATATAAAGACCCAGACAATGGCAGCCATCTGTACCTAAAACACAAACATGGAGGTCTAATACTTTTAGCTATTCTATTTTTGTATTTTAAATGTTTTCCCTGGAGGAATCCCTTTTTTCAGCACACTGTCCTAAATCCTACTCCATGTTTGTTTATCTTAGTCCCAACCTGACATGGAGAGACATGCAGCACCTGTCAGTTCTGACCTCGAAGCGAAACCAGCTCCATGATGAAGTCCACCAGTGGAGAAGAAATGGTGTGGGTTTGGAGTTCAACCACCTGTTTGGATACGGTGTGCTGGATGCCGGGGGCATGGTGAAAATGGCCAAGGAATGGAAAACTGTTCCAGAGCGTTTCCACTGTGTAGCTGGATCCATCCAGGAAGCTCAGTAAGTTACTTTAAAAAAAGTTAATGTACAAATGACTGTTTATTATAAAAAACATGGAAAAAATGCATTCTCACTCACACATCTAGTTTGCAACTACCCTTCCAAGATTTTAGAAAGGAAAACTCCGCAGACTGGAAGAGAGACACTCATCTGATTACTGGGTAATCCCAGTACGACCTAATTTAATAAAACATTCGTAATTAGAGTATCCACTTTATAACCCTCTAATATTTATATTAGCTTCTCAGTCTGTCTTGTGGTCCCGTAAATAGGTTAATTTAGAAATTCTATGTTTGTTTGTCAAAACAAAGTCTTTTAGCATCTTGGAAATATCTTGGAAATATTCACTGGCATCTTGTACATTTCCTACCACACACAAACATGCTCTGGACAAAGTGTAACAAACCATATTTTGTTGGTTGATGCATTTGCAGATAAAAGTGGTTAGGTTCTTAATTTTAATGCATGGATAGAAAAATATATCTGATTTTTAGCATCTGACTTGCTGATCACCAATGGAAAGAAAATGTGCTGATTTCAATCTCTGACTGATTTACTGGTGAATCCCTAAGGTACGTTTACATGCACAGCTAAATCAAGCTTTTTTGAGTAATCGGACTAAAGACTTCCCTCCTGCAGCGAGCCGATTCCCAGTTTACATTTCCATCAGAAAATCAAATTATTAAATGAAGTACGTTCCACTCCCTGACGATAGATGGCGATATGCGCCCCTACGAGTTAGCCTAATAGCGGTTAGCTTCCTACTGCATTCAGGCAGTAAACTGAGGCTGTCGGGAGTGAAGCAGACAGAGTTAAAGCAGGATATTCACAGTAACAACGCATCGCCTCTGCGTAAGTCCAAACATGCACTGATTGGCTGCTTACGTTTGTCTTAGATACCATATGCCTCTTTTAACACTACTGTTGTTAGTGCTGGGTCGGATTTCCGGCTCTCCAAACTTCCCGATGCGGGTGTGTCACTGCGAGATCTGTTCAGGAAGCACGATCCGTTTTTTTGTTGTTTTTTTTTCAAAAACTTTATTGGAAATTATCAGCAATACAATCAAACGAACAAATGATATAGACATACACAAAACTAATATATAAAGGGAAAAAAAGACATTACAAAAAAGAAATAAGTAAACACAAGATTATTAATCAAATAAACACATTAAACATAGTGCAAATATCAACAGTTTTTTAACAGCTTTTTTGTTTTGTATGTAAGAGATAGTAGAGATATAGTGTTGCATTTCAATCTTTAGCACCGAAAAAAGTGGTTTTTTATTAGTGAATTTGCATTTATGAATGTGAAATTTAGCAACAACAAAAAAAAAGATTTAATAGAAAGAGAGCATCATTTTCCTTCCTAAAGTCACTAAAACAACCAAAAATAACACTTTTGTAATACAGGGAAAAATCAGGGAGAATATTATCAACTACAAATGAATTAATGTATTTCCATAGCTTATATGTGAATTCACAAGACCAGAACAGATGTGATATAGTTTCAGGATGCAAACCACAAAAAGAACATTTTGCGTCAATGTCACTCTTAATCTTATTTAAGCGTACATTTGTGGGGTAAAACCTGTGTAGCAACTTGAACGATACTTCTTTTATCTTATTAGTTAAAAGGAACTTCTGTGGTAGGGAGAAGTAGAGACTAGGTCAGCCTGAAACAAGGATCTAATTTTAGAGTTGGAGGCTTTATATGTAGAGAAACAGACTTTACCTAACGGAAGTTGAGTTGGATCTGGGGGTGACATTGATAATGGCGTTGAGGTATCGACTGTCCTGAATAGCATACGAAGACCCGAGGGCACAGCGTAAAAAACTATAGAAAATTATTTTGGGCTTACTGGAATCTTATACTTGACAAGAAATTCTGAAAAACTGTATAGCAGTCCATTCGTATTAAAGAGCTGGCTGACTGATAAAATACCATTGCTGAACCAATTATCATAAAAAGTGACTTGCTCTTATAGACAATATTATAGTTATTCCATATATAACATCTCTGCGGAGAGAAGTTGTGCTTGTAAAGCAAAGCCCACACCAAAAGAGCCTGTTGGTGGAAGCTGGAGAGTTTAACTGGGATTTTCTGTATTTTATAATTACAGAGCAGAATAAATTTGAGGTCGCCTAACTGTGAAAAGACATGATGAGAAATAAAATTCCAGATGGAAGTAGGGTTTTTGAGATATTGCTTGATCCAGTTTATTTTGAATGTGTTGTTAAGAGAGTTAAAGTCTATGAAATTGAAGCCTCCTTTGTTGTATGAATTCAGAACTACAGACTTACGCATATAGTGAGTTTTATTTTTCCTTAAAAAATTAAATAGCATCTTATCGACAGATTTACAAAAGGAGTTATCTACGTGTAATGACTGAGCAGCATAGGTTAAACGAGAAATACCTTCCGCCTTGGTAATCAGAACTCTCCCTTTTAAAGAAAGATCTCTTTGTAACCACTGGTTAAAAACCTTTTGAGTTTTTTCAATGAGGGGAGAAAAGTTTAATTTACCTCTGGCTTCTCTATCTTTAGTAAAATGAACACCGAGATATGTGACTGAGTCTCTTACAGGGATATTACACAACACAGAAGCAGAGCAGTTATTCACTGGTAACAGTTCACATTTATTAAGATTTAAGGTGAGGCCAGAAGCCTTGGAGAATGAACAAATAGTGTTAATCGCAACTGAGACCTGTGAAGCATCTGCCAGAAACAAGGCTGTATCATCTGCCAGTTGACTGATTAAAATATGATTATTTGCAACATTAATGCCTTTAATAAGACTATTTTTAATTTGTAAATTTAGAAGTTGGGCAGCGAGAAGGAACAAGTAACAGAAAGAGGACACCCTTGGCGTACTCCACCCTTTAAAGGAAACCTTGGGGAAGTACCATTGCTTAATTTAATAGAACTGTTTCCATTAGTATACAAAGTTTGGACCAACCTACAAAAGAACTGACCAAAACCAAACCTGTTTAGGGTTTCCATTATGAAATCATGCTCTAAAGAATCGAAGGCTTTATAAAAGTCTAAGAAAAGAATAAAACTGTCTTCATGACAAGCTCAGAGTAGTCGAATAAATCCAAAATCAATCTCACATTATTTGAAATATGCCTATTTTGCATAAACCCAGATTGGCTCTCATCAATAATAGAGTCTAGTACTGATTTCAGTCTTTTGGCAAGTATTAAGCAAAAAATGTTATAGTCATTATTTAATAAGGAAATGGGGCGCCAATTGTCTAACAAGAGAGAATCTTTCTTGGGCTTAGGGATAAGTGCAATTAGACCCTGATTTAAAGTAGGGGGCAAGGAACCTCTGTTAACGCTCTCAACAAAAACTTCTTTTAAAAAAGGGGCGAGGCTCAAAGAAAAATGCTTATAAAATTCAGCAGTAAAGCCATCCGTTCCAGGTGATTTATTAATTTTTAGTCGATTAATGGCATTGGTAATTTCATCCAGTGAAATAGAGGCATCGCAAAAGTCACAATTAGCTTCAGAAATTTGATTGATATTAGGAATAGAATGAAAAAAACTGGAGGCACCTTGAGGACAATATCTTGAGGTGTAGAGATCGCTGTAAAATCCAGCACAATACTTGGCAATTTTCTTTGGATCGTCAGTAACTGAACCATCAATTCTTAACTGTTGAATGGAGTTGTTTTTTGATTGCTGCTTTTCTAATCTAAAAAAATATGCAGAATTCTGCTCGCCCTCTTCAAGCCACTTACGGCAAGATCTAACAAAAGCACCTTCCGCTTTACGTTTATATATCTCGTCCAACCTATGCTGCTGGTTAGTGAGCTCTAACTTTTCTGACTCTGTAAGTATATCTGAAGGCTTAGAAGCTAAAAATGCAATTTTAAGTATAGTGTCGTTTTCCTCTGTTCTTCTTTTTTTAGCTAAATCACTCTATATTTCCTAAGAAATTTAGCAGTTTCGTATTTTAACAACTCCCAGTTACTGCTATAAAGATTTTCACTTTGAGCTTTGTCCCAGTAAAGCCGAATTAAACTCTCAATCTTAGAAATCACCTCCTTGTGTTTAAGGACTGTGCTATTAAGTTTCCAGTAGGAGGTTTTCGGAGAGCTGGAAGAGAATGAAGGAATGATAATTTGAATAGTCTTATGGTCAGATAGCGGCGATGGTAGAATGTCTGCAACTACATTTTTCAGGTCCTTGGATACAAGCCAGGAATCAATGCGAGACTGTCTTGATAGTGTTTTATTGCTCCATGTATATGATTTCTGTAGTGGGTGAGTATCTCTCCATATATCGGTTAAATGAAAACTATGTAGGAGCGTCTTCACATAAATATTAGAGTCCAAATTCCTTGCAGGTACCCTGTCCAGGCGATTATCTAATACAGTATTAAAATCTCCGCCCATAACAATGAAAGAGTTTGGGAATTTAGATAACCAGTAAAAAAGTCGTTCTTCCAATTTATCCAAAAAACTATTGTTCTCTATTTGTGAATTGAAGGCATAAACATTAACTATGATGTAATTTACGCTAGCAATTTCTAGAACCAAAAATATGTAATGACCGCTTTTGTCACAGTCAGAGGTTAAAACTTTACCATTAAAGCGGTTTTTTAGAATACAAACTCCAGCTGAGCGGACAGCCATAGGTCCCCCCCCCCCCTCCCACTGTGATTTCCAGAAGTTAGCATCCTGTTCAATTGAGTGTGATTCCTGTACAAAACAAAAGTCAGTATTAAGCTGTTTACAGTATAAGAATATAGCTTTTCGTTTAAGGTGGTTTCTTAAACCTCTTGTGTTTAAAGAGATAACAGACAAAGACATAAGGAAAGAGATCAAATAAATACGAGAAAAAACTAGACCAGATAAATGGTAATGCGTATACAAATGAAGAAGTTAAGGTCTCTACAAAAGCGCCAACATGGGTCTGAGAACAGCAAACCTTATAAAAGAAGGTGAACATAAACTGTCAATACAATCAACCAGACTAAACATATGAAAGGAACCCTTTGCAAGGAGAGCCTTTGCTCTCACTCATTTTTCCCTTTTATAAAAGTTTTTTTTTCCTAAAGGGGAAAAGTAAATATAAATAATTGAAAGGCTGATAAACTGCTTTAGAACGCAATTAAGCAGTATTAGTTTAAAGTATTAGAATACAAATAAACCAATTGCTCGAACATAGGGTGACACGCTATGCATTAACAAGCATGTTAAGATAATTTCTCGCAGTCCTCTGCTCAACAAAGCAACTTTGATTCAGTAACATAAATAGCAGGTAAGCCTGACTAAATCACATAATGAAAATATAAAATAAAGACAGCCTTATACCGTGTACTAAAGTTACCTGACCTACAGAATCTCAAGGTGGGAAAATTTCCTTTCCACTCACAAAAGCACGACCACCCACGAAGAAAGCTGGCTTGCCATCTTTCCGTCCCAGTTCCATAATGGGCCACAGTCTCTTTCTCTTCTCTCTGTCCTCTGCCGACAAGTCTTCCGCCAGTTTCAGGTGTTTGGTCTTCAGGAAGCTGGAGTTCTTTGCGGAGCGCCACACGGCATGATCTGGAGATGAAGCGCACAATGACACGTCTCGGTTGATTATTACCAGACTTTTTGGGGCCGAGGCGGTGAACGATGTCTATGGCATCTGGAAGCTTGGCTTTGGCCTCTGGAAGCAGACCCTGGCAAATCTGGATGATGTCTTTTCGCAGATCCTGCTGATCCTTCTCCTCCAGGCCATAGAGCTTGAGATTCCAGTCGAGAGTACGCTTCTACAGGTCCTTCTCAAAAAATTAACATATTGTGATAAAGTTCATTCTTTTCCATAATGTAATGATAAAAATTTAACTTTCATATATTTTAGATTAATTGCACACCAACTGAAATATTTCAGGTCTTTTATTGTTTTAAAACTGATGATTTTGGCATACAGCTCATGAAAACCCAAAATTCCTATCTCAAAAAATTAGCATATTTCATCCGACCAATAAAAGAAAAGTGTTTTTAATACAAAAAAAGTCAACCTTCAAATAATTATGTTCAGTTATGCACTCAATACTTGGTCGGGAATCCTTTTGCAGAAATGACTGCTTCAATGCGGCGTGGCATGGAGGCAATCAGCCTGTGGCACTGCTGAGGTGTTATGGAGGCCCAGGATGCTTTGATAGCGGCCTAAAGCTCATCCAGAGTGTTGGGTCTTGCGTCTCTCAACTTCCTCTTCACAATATCCCACAGATTCTCTATGGGGTTCAGGTCAGGAGAGTTGGCAGGCCAATTGAGCACAGTAATACCATGGTCAGTAAACCATTTACCAGTGGTTTTGGCACTGTGAGCAGGTGCCAGGTCGTGCAGAAAAATGAAATCTTCATCTCCATAAAGCTTTTCAGCAGATGGAAGCATGAAGTGCTCCAAAATCTCCTGATAGCTAGCTGCATTGACCCTGCCCTTGATAAAACACAGTGGACCAACACCAGCAGCTGACATGGCACCCCAGACCATCACTGACTGTGGGTACTTGACACTGGACTTCAGGCATTTTGGCATTTCCTTCTCCCCCGTCTTCCTCCAGACTCTGGCACCTTGATTTCCGAATGACATGCAAAATTTGCTTTCATCCGAAAAAAGTACTTTGGACCACTAAGCAACAGTCCAGTGCTGCTTCTCTGTAGCCCAGGTCAGGCGCTTCTGCCGCTGTTTCTGGTTCAAAAGTGGCTTGACCTGGGGAATGCGGCACCTGTAGCCCATTTCCTGCACACGCCTGTGCACGGTGGCTCTGGATGTTTCTACTCCAGACTCAGTCCACTACTACCGCCAGTCCCCCAAGGTCTGGAATCGGTCCTTCTCCACAATCTTCCTCAGGGTCCGGTCACCTCTTCTCGTTGTGCAGCGTTTTCTGCCACACTTTTTCCATCCCACAGACTTCCCACTGAGGTGCCTTGATACAGCACTCTGGGAACAGCCTATTCGTTCAGAAATTTCTTTCTGTCTTACCCTCTTGCTTGAGGGTGTCAATAATGACCTTCTGGGCACCAGTCAGGTCGGCAGTCTTACCCATGATTGCGGTTTTGAGTAATGAACCAGGCTGGGAGTTTTTAAAAGCCTCAGGAATCTTTTGCAGGTGCTTAGAGTTAATTAGTTGATTCAGATGATTAGGTTAATAGCTCGTTTAGAGAACCTTTTCATGATATGCAAATTTTTTGAGATAGGAATTTTGGGTTTTCATGAGCTGTATGCCAAAATCATCAGTTTTAAAACAATAAACCTGAAATATTTCAGTTGGTGTGCAATGAATCTAAAATATATGAAAGTTTAATTTTTATCATTACATTATGGAAAAGAATGAACTTTATCACAATATGCTAATTTCTTGAGAAGGACCTGTAATTGAGAAACACGCTGCTCAGTCTTGTCTAAGTTTACATTGCAAGCCTCAATCAGCGTTTCGCAGCGATCAACTCTATCTTTCATGCTTCTTACTTCAGCACAAACAGCATCAAAGGATTCTTTAACACCAGCGATTTGTTTCGTGTTTTCTGTAACTGCCCGTTTTACATCGGCAATCACCATGGTGTTGTCACTGACCAACTAGCAGGCGCCTTTTTCCGTCACTTTTCCTCTTCTCTTGAGGTTTCATTTTACCAGCAAAAGTAGCCAGAATTCAACCGGACAGACGCGGTGCATGAACTAAATGCAGAAGTCCGTTTGTTCACAGTTTATCTATGTAGAAAACAGTTCAGTTTGCGGAGCTCAGAGAAACACGTCCACTCAGAGCGCCATCTTGGTCGACCCCAGCACGATCCGTACCATGAGCCCATCTGCGAATGCACACAAGGAACTGCTTCCGGTTAGATTTCTTTTGTTGTTGTTTTTTTATTTTTTTTATTTGTTAATTTACAGATCAAGGCCATTTACACTTTACAAATAAATAGAAATAGATAGGCAATCTTGCTGAACCATTATACAAAAAGGATTAACAAGATAACAAAAAAAACAGAAAAAAATCACGGGGAAACACTAGATGTCTGATCTGATATATTTACATGCTGCATTCGTAATCTTAACAGCTTTCTTCTTTACCTTATATGTTTACTTGCTGATAAATTTACTTGCTGTATTTGTAATCTTAACAGCTTTCTTATTTATCTGATAAATTTACTTGCTGATAAATTTACTTGTTGCATTCGTAATCTTAAGCCGGTCATGTGATCGGCCTCTCCTGGAGACCGATCACATGACCGGCTTTCCTATAAATAATTGTTCTAAATGACTCCAGAGGTTTTTGCTATATGTGCAGCGGTAAAACAGATGAATGATAGTTTCTGGTTCTATATGACAAAAGTCACAGTTGAAGTCAATGTTTAATTTAAAGAGCGCAAATCCATCCATCTTGTAGCGTCTCGAGAACTAAACCCCCCCGGAAGTAGTTCCTTGCGCACATACGCAGATGGGCTCATGGTACGGATCGTGCTTCCTGAACAGATCGTGCAGTGACAAGGTGCGCGAGTGCGGGCGGAGCCGGGGGGGCTGGTTGCAGAGTAGTCCGATTTGAATTGCATTATCCAGCAAGAGTAGTCGAGCTTCTGAAACTCCAGTTCGGTTCGATTCCAGCCGGACTAAGGTGTATACATGCATTTGTAAAGTCTGATTTCAGTCGGACTAAGGCAATAATTCGAATTTCTCTTGCTGCATGTAAACGTACTGTGTATTTCATTTAAGACAATCCAATCCAGATTTCTCAATGTATTTTAAATTGTAGATATAATTATTGAAGCACTGTGTTGCTTCATGATTTAGCTAAAGTAGAGGCTGAGTAAGGAGTCCATTTAGATATGGTATATTTTTAGCTTTATTACTTGGTCAGTTGATGTTCAAAAATAATTACGACAGGCATTAACCAAATCCATTAGGTGGAATGGTGTTGTTCAGCTTTTTTTATTATGCTTTTTTAAAGCAGTAACATATTGACTAAATGGTGTAAAATCTGTGCTTTATGACATTCCAGAATTTTAAGAATAAAAAATAATACAAAATAAACAACACAAATATGGGGGGGGGGGGATCATTTTCTCAATTTTTTTTTGCAGTATGACCAGATCTCTAAAAAAGTCTGAGTTCGATCTATAATGTCTTACAAAATCCTGTTCATTTGTATGTAATGAAGTAAACTAGGCAACAATACTTCTTCCTGATCAAATTCTGAATCACCATATATAATAATAGTATAATTTCCATTATGCATTTTTACATAGCACTGGATAGAATGTCAGACTGAACATTTAAGCAATAAAACAGACTCCTTGTACCCGTCCACTATTCTTTTTTGCAATCACAGTTGTAGTTGATGCAGCTTTCCTTTTTTCCCACCCCGTCAATTCAGTATCTCCCTTTGCATCACCCGGTCTCGCTCTCCACATCTCCTTTATCTATGGCTTGCAGGTCTTTACTCGTCTTTCCTCCTGTCTCTATTCTTTAGATCTTCATACCAAATGATGCTTTTATTTTAAGCTTTTCCACTTCCCATTTGTATTTTCTTACTGTGTGCTCTGAGGATCCACTACTCCTTTGTCATATAGCCATGCCTACCTGTGTATATACCAATGAAACTATACACTTATATACAGATATACTCAAGCGCTATTTTTACAACAACACCCTGGAAAGACAGTCACATACTTGGCATAGCAAAGTTGCCGTTCATGTAACTGTAAATGTATCTGACATTTGACACATTTGATTTGTTGCATAAAGGGAAAGATGTCAGTGTAAAACTTGAAGAAAAAAATGAATGTGCAACCAGAATATCTATAAAACATATTTTGTATGGTGGATTTTACTGGAAAGGAATACTAGGAACAACAACTCTCGTTTTAAACCTTTGAATTTTGTCTTAAAAGCTGATTCACTGGTACGGTCATATTTGTTTTTATCAGTTCCCTGTTTCTGCAGCAGCACTATAGGGGATCTACTGCCTGTATTGTGGTGGAGCTATAATTACAACAATTCCGGCTCTGATGATGTATTGTCAGAGAAGAGCAATAAACACTAGTGTAGTCATGCTCACAATCACTGCACAGCAGTGATCTGATTCTGAGCTTCTCTGGCTGCTTATGGCTTACATAGTTGGAGAAAAACTTCTCATTATCAGCTGAGCTGGCACACAGAGCCCCATAGGGTAGTCTGGTTGTTTTTAATCTGCAAAGGTTGAGCCCTTCAGAGAACCTCTATCTTCACTTTTTGGCTTTGTACTGTATTTACTCTTTCATATTGTTTAATCGAAAAGGTGAAATTGCTTGTCTAATATTATTGACCTATATAATGTTATTACTAATTTAAAAGCATACATTTGAATTACATTTTTATGAAAAATTACAGAAAGAAAAGGGGGATTTTGATAAAATTGGAGGTTTGTAAAATAGATTTATATCCACACTGTTTCTACACTTAGTACCTCAAATGTAGTTCTTGTTCAAACACCTGCCTCATTATCCTAATTTTCACTATGTATACCCCCAGAATTGGGTTGAGGGTAATTCTTTATTCAAATAACTGCTGCATAGATGTTTTTGAAATATTAAGGAATGATAAACCTTTTTCTGCAAAGTTGTCTTAGGGTTAAACATAGCTAAATAATAAAATATTTAACATAATTCCTATTGCTTTGGCAAGACTTCTTTAATAAGGAATGATTGCCTGATGTCTCAAGTCCATTGATACTGTAACAAAAGGGGTTGTTGGGACTTTACTAAGACAGTGAATTTTTGTTAATTCATATGAACTATAACTATTTGCAAAAGATAATTGTGCAAATATTTGCAATGTTAACCGAGTCTACATTTTAAGCAGTGTTTGGCATCTTATATTAGTGATTATCATGGTTTACATACTAAAACAGCAGGATCTCTGTTTATTCTTGAGAATATAGAACCTTGCTTAACTCTGAGATTTCACAAGGACTCCCGATGTTTCCAGTTCCAGTATCTCCCATCACAGACAGAAGTTGAAAGCTAAAATCGTTAAAAGAATGCAACTGCACTGTAATACATTCAGTTTTTTTGTTATATGCTTAAGTCTTGCTCTCTCTCTCTAAGTTGCCGCTTGAATGAAATGCAGAAATCTCTTAACATGTTGCAGAAAGCATTTTCTTTTAAATAGCTTTGTACTTATATATGCTTTCTCTGACTTTAACTTTAAACACTGATAATGAAAATACTCTTTTTAGTCATCTGCTCTCAATACCAGCATCCAGTGTGATCTCAAAGCACTCAACATTGTGCAGTCACTGATTAGAAAAAAATAGTTTTTTGAGTTTTCAAGATAAAAATCATCTGATTCAGGTAAATAGATGAATGGGAGTCTTTTTTGTGGGTCTGTAGCTGTGTGAAGGATCTTTCCAAAGTTGGACTTTACTATAGACCTCTACTTGGTGTATAATAAAAATAACAAGATCGAGACAAACCTGTTGCAAGAGCAGCATTGGAATTAGCTGCTTTTATACTTATACTCTAAATTGAAAATATGCAAAAAAGACTTCAACATCTTCAACATTTAAATTAGGCAGAAACAGATCAAACTAAGGTTGTTGCTTGTTGTTTCATAGTCTGACATCTGTTTATTTCAATAGTTGCTCTCTTTTTTGTCAGTAACCGATACACACTCGCTTTGCTCTGCTCAGCCCAGTTTTGTGCTCAGTTAATTACTTTTTTTGTGGTTTCCAGCACAACCCTTTTACTTTCCTTTTCTTGTTGCTTTTTGTCTGTTTCTCACTACATGGGATGAGGCTTCAGCCTCTAATAATGGTATTAAGCCTCTTCACAGCCTTTGGCCAGTAACTGCCCTGCTGCGCTCTCACCCTGTCTTTCCATCACCCAAAAAGATGGGAAAGCAGTGTGTTTTCTTATCACAATCGCAGATACAACCTGAAAGTAGGCTTCTTCTTTGACTGTGATTATAGCTTCTGTTCTGAAAAGATCTACAGCCTAAAAACAACAACTAATGAGCAAAAAATAAGAAATATATTGAATCTTAGTTCGCATCTTTTTTTAAAGGTATTACTTTGCGACCCTGCAAATGACATTGTATCACAGTCAGACACTGAAACAGACTAAACCTTTCCTGTTTTAAGTCATTAGGATTTTTTTGCTTAAACAATATATGCCAAAACAAAGAGAATGAGAATGTCATCATACTGTTTAGGTACAGTAGGTGTGTTTTTGTGCAATGTTTTTGTGCAATTCCAGGATAAAAGCAAAAAACTGGAGAACATGGTAGTTAAAGCTGGTCAGCATGTGTCATTACTCACAGTGAAATGAGTGCTGTACCGATATGGGCTGAGAGGTGAGGAAGAAAGCAAGCCATTTTGTATAGTACTATTCACACACCAAAAAAATCCAAAGTGCTTGATGCAAAATCAAAGGAAAAATGTTAAAATAACCAAAACCTTTACACTTTGAACAGTATTGAACAAAAAGAAACAAATATTAACATTACTTCAGAATTAAGAGAAAAAGTCACATTACATTTTAGTAAATGCACAGATGACCAAAGCTCTTGATATTTGGAGACATGTCCTTCTGTTTTGTCTTAAGTGATTAAATTAAAATATAGGTGATTGGCCAAGATGGCCATTGTTACATCCGGAGGAAAAAGTAGGAAACTTGCAGACATGAAAATATCATCCCAAATGTCAAGTACAGCGGTGGTGGAAGCATCATGTGAGGTGTTTTTTACTGTGAGAAGGATGGGTGGACGTCACAAAATAGTTGCAGTTACGATAAGAGAACATTCGTGAAAATATTAATGCAAGATCTCAAGACATCAGCCAGAAAGTTACAGCTTGGACACTATTAGGTAATCCAAATGAACAATGACCCTTACTGTAACATACTGTACCCCTAACTAATTAAAAAGTGGATTAAGGGAGAAAAAAGTCAATGTTTTGGAGTGCCCATTACAAAGTCCAGATCTAAGCCCAATAGAAAATTTGTGGATTTTGTGGAAATATATGAAAACATACACATTTGAAAACAGTAAAAAACAAGCAAGCTCAAACATAATCATTCTTATTTTTCTGCAATCTTGTACATTTTTGTGTCTTGGCTCTGTGTTTGGCTTTAGGACAAAGTAGTTAAAGCATAGGATTGACTGAAGATTTGTGAAAGAACACTTAAAAATGAGAATAGTTATTTGATATGTAGTCTTAACTACAGGGATTTTGCCCATGTCCTGTCTTGTTTCATTTGGCTCTGTTTACTTTCTGAATCTTTCTAAAAAAATAGATTTTAATCATTTGGTTCTGTTTCTTCTTTTTAAGTAAATTCCAGTCTGGTAATAAGCTGGTGCTAGCCATTACCACTGAGGCCTGTCAGGGGAAAGACAACTTTGTCCGCTACCTAGAGCATGTCCAGGCCGTGGTCACTGTCAACGCCACTCGCCGTGGAGACCTCAACATCAACATGACCTCACCAATGGGCACAAAGTCCATACTGTTGAGTCGAAGACCCCGTGATGACGACTCCAAGGTTGGCTTTGACAAGTGGCCCTTTATGACCACCCACACTTGGGGGGAGGACCCCCGTGGCACCTGGGTCCTGGAGGTGGGCTTTCGGGGCGACCAGTCTCAGCGGGGTGTCCTCAAGGAGTGGACTCTCATGCTGCATGGAACACAAAGTGCCCCTTACATAGACCAGATTGTGCGTGATTATCAGTCCAAACTTGCCATGTCCAAAAAGGAGGAGCTGGAGGAGGAGCTGGATGAGGCCGTAGAGAGAAGTCTGAAGAGCTTGATGAGTAAAAACAACTGAAATCAAAATATCATTTGCATGTTGCTAACTCCTTCACTTTTTCCTGTATTTTCAGTCTCTCTCTGTCCTCAGTATCACTACATCTCTTTGTTTTTTTCAGTGTTTCCTCTCTTTTGTCTCCTGCTCTGCCTCTCTCCTTTCTGCTTTTTTGTAATCAAGAGTTTCCCTTAGCCACCTTTGATGAATGTTTCTCCTAACAATCATGACAAAAGTATATCCCTCAAATATCTGTTGCTTGTAGAGAAAGCAAAACTATA
Organism: Valencia hispanica; assembly: GCA_963556495.2. Taxonomy (NCBI): domain Eukaryota; kingdom Metazoa; phylum Chordata; class Actinopteri; order Cyprinodontiformes; family Valenciidae; genus Valencia; species Valencia hispanica. Next base: position 29,681,416 of record OY747711.1, read on the forward strand.
TCGGCAGAATTTTTACATTGTAATGAACTGTACATATACAAAATAGACGCCAGCCTTTCATGCTATTGCTTTCATGCCCTGAACCTTTCTTCTGCCAAATGTTGTACAGGTTTTTTTCTGTGACTGTAAATTATTTTCTGTCCCATTCTATTTAAAAATTTTATTTTAGCGCAAAGAGAGCAGTGATACTTCTTTCCGTCTGTATTTTTGTGAAATTTTTGTAAACAAGGAAAGAAATGTGTAATTTATTTTGCAGACTGTGGTCTGGAGTTCATATTTCATAACCTTTGCCGTATACTATAATAAACCTATTCAGCTATTTATTAAAGTATTTGAGTGATTTGGAGCACATTACCCAGCATTTATGAAAAATAAAGCCTTTTACTCTATCTGTTGTGCCCCAAACTGTATAAATATGAAATGTGTAAATAAATAAACAAACAGGAAAATTAAAGGTAAGAAAGAAAATGTGGAAAGCAAATCTCAGTCAAAATAATATATAGTGCTTTGCAGAAGTGTCCAAACTCATTTGACGCTTTGGCATGTTGAACCTACAAACTACTTTGCATATTATTTGGATTCTATGAGATAAAGCAACACAAAGTAGCACACAACTGTTAAGGAAAGGGGAATTTTACATTGTTTTCTAAATCTTCCACAATTCAAAATTGGAAGTATTGCCCCCATACAATTTCAGTCCCCTTCTACTCGAATACCCCTACATAAGTACAAGTGGTACCAGTTGTTCTCAGAAATCACCAAATTAGTAAACAGAATCCTCATATTTGTGCTTTAATCTTAGTATAACTATAATTGTTCTATGAAGGCCTCATAAGTGAACAAACAACATGATTAAGAAAAGTAAAGTAAAGTAAAACACAGCTGATAGGTCAGGGATGAAGTTTAAAGCAGGGTTAGATTATAAACCAATATCCCAGACTTTGAACATTTCATAGAACTCTGTTCAAGTTATGGTAACTAGGCTCATGGTAAGTTACAGTGGGAACCAGCAGAGGACATCGATTACATGTGCATTCCATGAAATTGGATTCTATGGAAGAGTGGCAAGAAGAAAGGTATTGTTGTTCCCTGCATGACTATTGTTGCCATGCCATATAGGGGATATAGCAAAAATATAGAGGGTGCTCTGATCAGATGAGGCCGAAACGGCACTTTTTCACCAGCAAAGCTGGTTTGTGAAGTAAAAAGGGGTTTCTAATTGCAATTGGAAAGCCGTGGGTTTGGTTTTTGCTTTCTCCTAGTTACATATCAATGTGCCCCTGGGCACATTGATATGTGCCTACCGATATGGGCGTATGAATGTGTGTGTAGTCACTTGTCTGGCTAGATTCCAGTGTGGTCAGCATAACTAGGAAAGGGCTAAATAACTTTCATTTACCATTCTAGAATGAGCAAAAAAATATGTCACTACGTATATAGGGAAAAGGCATGTGTCAAACATCTTGCAACTGTACTTGCAGAGAAAGGTGGTTCTACAAAGTACAGTGGCTTGCAAAAGTATTCGGCCCCCTTGAACTTTTCCACATTTTGTCACATTACAGCCACAAACATGAATTAGTTTTATTGGAATTCCACGTGAAAGACCAATACAAAGTGGTGAACACGTGAGAAGTGGAACGAAAATCATATATGATTCCAAACATTTTTTACAAATAAATAACTGAAAAGTGGGGTAATTATTCAGCCCCCTGAGTTAATACTTTGTAGAACCACCGTCTGCTGCAATTACAGCTGCCAGTCTTTCAGGGTATGTCTCTACCAGCTTTGCACATCTAGAGTCTGAAATTCTTGCCCATTCTTCTTTGCAAAACAGCTCCAGCTCAGTCAGATTAGATGGACAGCGTTGGTGAACAGCAGTTTTCAGATCTTGCCACAGATTCTCGATTGGATTTAGATCTGGACTTTGACTGGGCCATTCTAACACATATGTTTTGTTTTAAACCATTCCATTGTTGCCCTGGCTTTATGTTTAGGGTCGTTGTACTGCTGGAAGGTGAACCTCCACCCAAGTCTCAAGTCTTTTGCAGACTCCAAGAGGTTTTCTTCCACGATTGCCCTGTATTTGGCTCCATCCATCTTCCCATCAACTCTGACCGGCTTCCCTGTCCCTGCTGAAGAGAAGCACCCCCAGAGCATGATGCTGCCACCACCATATTTGACAGTGGGGATGGTGTGTTCAGAGTGATGTGCAGTGTTAGTTTTCCGCCACACATAGCATTTTGGCCAAAAAGTTCCATTTTGGTCTCATCTGACCAGAGCACCATCTTCCACATGTGTGCTGTGTCCCCCACATGGCTTGTGGCAAACTGCAAACAGGACTTCTTATGGTTTTCGTTTAACAATGGCTTTCTTCTTGCCACTCTTCCATAGAGGCCAACTTTGTGCAGTGCAAGACTAATAGTTGTCCTATGGACAGATTCCCCCACTTGAGCTGTAGATCTCTGCACCATGGGCCTCTTGGCTGCATTTCTGATCAGCGCTCTCCTTGTTCGGCCTGTGAGTTTAGATGGACGGCCTTGTCTTGGTAGGTTTACAGTTGTGCCATACTCCTTCCATTTCTGAATGATCGCTTGAACAGTGCTCCATGGGATGTTCAAGGCTTGGGAAATCTTTTTGTAGTCTAAGCCTGCTTTAAATTTCTCAGTAACTTTATCCCTGACCTGTCTGGTGTGTTCTTTGGACTTCATGGTGTTGTTGTTCCCACCATTCTCTTAGACAACCTCTGAGGCCGTCACAGGGCAGCTGTATTTGTACTGACATTAGATTACACACAAGTGCACTCTATTTAGTCATTAGCACTCATCAGACAATGTCTATGGGCAACTGACTGCACTCAGACCAAAGGGGGCTGAATAATTACGCACACCCCACTTTTCAGTTATTCATTTGTAAAAAATGTTTGGAATCATGTATGATTTTCATTCCACTTCTCATGTGTACACCACTTTGTATTGGTGTTTCACGTGGAATTCCAATAAATGTGATTCATGTTCGTGGCTGTAATGTGACAAAATGTGGAAAAGTTCAAGGGGGCCGAATACTTTTGCAAGCCTCTGTATTGAGAGGGGATAAATACAATCGCAGGCCACACTTTTCAACTCTTCATTGTGAAAGGTTTTTAAAACCATGTATCATTTCCCTTCTACTTCTCAATAACGCTCTGCACTACACTCCCTCTCACTTCAAAGACTCATGCTATTTAAGAATCATAAATGTCGAATCAATAAACCATTGCCTGGGAAATACTTATACCCTTTTAAAAACAACCAGAGATACTCTGCGGGAAACACACTGGGTTGGTTTAATATTGGTTTAGTGCAGCGATGTGATGTGATTTGTTAAAGAGAAATCATATGTGAAAGGGAAATCAATGCTTTTGAAATAAACAAATTTTTTAAATATTTTTTAGATTTTGTTATTTCATAAATCACAACCTTTACAACACTAAAGGATATAACAATATTAACAGTAGAAAGTAGAGTATGAAAGTGGGATGTCTGTTAAATAAGAGGTTGGATTTAAAAGGACAGTTTATCACAACTTGGTTTTATTACCTCTAGGTAAGTAGTTCTAATCAAGGCTGAGAAGGTGTATTGCAAAAAATAGAAACAAATAACAACAAATCTATTTGTGGTATGGTGAGACAGAGAAGTACAACTGTAAATGACATGTTTTGATCTTCATACTGTAGCTAAGTCCAATATCATCCTTGCCTTTTTTCTATATCCTTCTACTTTCCACTCATGCTTTTGACCTTTTTGAAGGACCTTATTTGTAAAATTGCATATAAGATTGTGATATATTCAAGGATATCAAAATTAAAACTTTATGAAACTGAAACTTAGATTTGTGAAAACAAATCATAAACCTAATAATTGGCTATACCATATATATAGTAAGAGAAGGTGGGGTATTATGGAGGGACAGAAATGGCAAAATACATGCAAAGAAAAGGAAAATAAAAGAAATTACATTGCCCATTGTATGAAAACTATTAACTCACCTTCTGGGATTTTATCTTTGTTCTAGCAAGTATTTGCTGAAGTGGTTTCAAACAAGAGAGTAGAGTTCTTTATCTTGAAATGAACAAACAAACAAAACTTTAGCTGATGTTTGAGTCTTTTATTATTCGATATATCAAACCCAATTAATACACAGCAAAATTGTGCTGAGGGCAGAAAGTGGAATCCAATTAAACAATTGAGTTAAGAGGGGAAAGCTGGAGTTTTAAAAGAGAAAATCAAAAGGGTGGCACAAATCTTTACTTTTTTTGACATAATTTCCTATTCCTTTTTTCAGGTGGCATAGGGTCTTTAATCTTGTCCCAAGTTTTCAGACAATAAAGGACTTGTTGCATGGGTGCGAGTCAAACACAAGTGAAATGCACTCAGGACTTAGGAGCAGAGACTTTAAGCAAATTGATGCAAGCAAGAGGCATGTTAAGGCTTAGTTGGTCATGCAGGAAGTGTCCCAGGGAGACTGAAACACAGGTGTTAGTCTTATTGCATTTAGTTAATCTGATACCAATATAAGCACTGCCTTTTCATTTAGGGACCTGGACCCCATTGGACCCGCCAGGAGTCGATGTGGTTTCAGTGTTTCTTCTTGCTGGACTTTTCAATCATGGTCTCCACCACCATGGAAGTTTCCTCATAACCCTTGACTTTGCGATCATTGGAGAACTTTTCCACAGACTCCACCACCTCCACCTTTTCATAGCTCATGGTATCTGGGGTGAAGCTACTCGAGCTGGTGATACTAGTGCTGGAACTTGTACTAGAACTGCTTCCACCACGGGGTGCAGGCTTTGGAGTTGGTCCGTTGTCATTCCTGTTTTTCTTGGACCTGTTGTTCCCAGGGATGGGATCTTGGGAGCCTGAGTCAGATGGTGGAGACAAGGGGTTTGGATCTTTTGAAAAAGGCTCTCCATTATTATATTTATCTTTTCCCCCTTGATCTTTAGCTCTTCCACCGATGTTATCTTCTCCTGCATTTGGGGGCAGGGTGGGATTAAGAGGCCTAGGGTCTACCATGGGCTGAGGGGGTAGAGGAGAGGGTGTGTTGCCTCCATGAGGCTCATAAGGATCCATCATTCCATCTCTGATAGTGACAAAGATGCGACCAGCTGATGGTGTGGAGGTGTAGAAGCAGGGATCCAAGTAGCTGCCATCGCCGGTAACAAGGACATAGCGACCTTTGGTGTAGAAATCAGCGATTGGCTCAGGCCTCTTGTACTTTCTCATTCTGTCTCTGACAATGTTGCAAAGAGTGTCGAAGGCTTTGCTAATCTGAGCTCCATCTGGGACATCCTGTGGAAAGACTCCAGTGAGAACAGGCCTCTGTTCTTCTTGTTTTACCTTGTCCACCTGCACCTCCCCAGATGAGACCCCATGAGATTCTTTATCTTCACCCTCTCCTACATTTTTCTCCTCCTGGCCACTGTCAATAACGTCTTTCGGCGTCAGCTCCTTCTTCTTTAAGACTTTTTTAGCCAGTATCTTCTGTCTGGGCTTTATGTTTGTGATATCTTGTATAGCCTGGGTGATATCTGAACACAAATAGAGACAAGTCAAGTGACTGGAGCTCATTAATTAAAAAGATTCAAAATGACCCAAGTTGCAGCTATTAATATCTTCTAATGACTGAAAGGGCATTGCTTTGTTAACTTTGTAAGTGGAGAGTATTTACTGGCCTCTACTATGATGGCAGCTGATGATTCACTTCAGGGTGACTTAAAGAAAAACAAATGTGATTTTCTCATGTCCTTACCTCTCCCCCTGCTTGATGCACTGGTTGTGTGAGTGTAGCGATAATTAGTGGTCAACAGGGTAATGGGAGTGCCAATTATGGCAGAATTCAACCTGCAGGTTAAGAAAAGAGAGAAAGGAAAAATGTTAACCAGGTAACAGCAATGTACTCAAATGCTTTCCCAACATGGAAAACCTATAGCTGAGATTTCTTTTTGCAAACCAGAAAAGGAACAAACTGCAGTGTGGAAGAGGTAAAACTCTGTTATATCACAGAGCCATCTGCTGGTGAATACAGAATCATCATCCAATAACTTTTTAAGTTGCCTTCTACGGTAGGTGATATCCAGTAAATGATTTAAATCTATGTAACAATAAATCACCAAAATCTTGGGATTGCAGCAACCAGAATTCTGTATCCTTCGTTTTTTAAACTATTACAGTACAATAGGTTAAAACAATGCTTCTTTTTGGATAATTAACTTGTCATGAGGCACAGCAAGATTGTATTTCATTTTCATGCCAGGTAGCTGGGTATGTTTTATAGAATAACCATTTTGTTACTAGGCCTATTTCTGAACAGAAAAGGTGAGTAAAAATTGTACTCAAGACAAATAAGTTTTTTTCTCACTAGTATTTGAGTTACAGTGCTGAAAAAGTTTGCTTCTAAGAAATTTCTTCTCTTTTTGCTTTAATAGTTACATTTAAATGATATAGATCATTTAAAAAATATACCAGACAAAGATAGGCCTAGAAAAAACTGCAGTTCTCAATGATGATTAAGGCTTTTTTACAGTAAAAGAAGAAACCATTGAAAACCAACCTGGCACTCTGTGAAAAAGCCTTTCCTCCCTAAATCTAATAATCGGTTGTGCTGCCTAGCACTTAAGTCTGTTAAATCACTGTGAATGAATATTAGCCCATTCTTGTTGCACAGTTGTTTTCATTTCATTTCATTTGACTTAATTTTCACATTCAAAGGTTTTGAGCATAAATCGCCAGTGTAAGGTCAACAGCATCTAAATCACATATAAGTACAGACTTTAAATAGCCCACTCCAAAACCTTCATTTCAAATGCTTAACTATATCAAAGTGGAATTACAGTGTTCAAAGCAACACTGTATAACCCAATTACACTTGTGCTTCAGGTTATGAACTGAAGGCTGGACATTTTCTTTAACGAATTTCTGTCAGAGAGCAGAAAATATGTTTTTATTAGTTATGACAATTTATCTAGTTACAGAAGCAGCAAAGCAACCCTGGAATCACCATCTTTGATTGTTGATATGATAAATAGTAGTGTGATGATCTGTTACAAAAAAGCACAGCACTGTATGTGTTGTTTCTTTGAATGTTGGAGAAGGTTAGAATTGACATTGCTAAACTCTATTTAGGTGCTTCAGAAATCATTAGAAAGGAGCCTACCTGTTATCTTCATTCTCAATGATCCTCTTGTACCGCTCCAACTCGTTCTCAAGGGATGTCTGATACATGGCCAGGTGGCGACATTCACTGATGCACTTTTCCAACGACTTTTCAGCTTCCTCAATTTCCTTCCGTAATGACTCAATTTTCTCATTGTAAACCTGGATTTCATTGTCATAATTCTCCTGTGTGCTTTTTATGGCTTGCTCCATCATCGCAGTCTGAGAAAATACAATATTCACAGATTTTTTTAAATATTATGAAAAATTATGAAAAATAATAATTAATAGCTGAGCACTTCTTACTGTTATTCTAATATTTTTTCCACACATAAGTAGTAAAATAATTATTAAAATGATATTCAGAAAATTAAATTCAATATTATAGAGGAGGAAGTATAAATAGGTGATACCTGCAAGGGGATAACACAAGTTTCACAAAGATCCTTTCTACAAATATCTGACACCTCTCAAGCAAAAATAAAAATAAAAAATTGCAATACTGGACAATTTACAAAACTCATATTTATGTTAAATGACGTGATCCTTGTCAGTGCCTGGTAGTTAATGCAAAGTATCTAACAGAAAAACAATAATTACATAAAACCTTACAGAGTCCATTTAGCATCTTAGACTTTAGCAACATAAAAAAAATATTATAATAATTCAAAGACAAGCTCAACACCCTAAATGAATTACTAAAATAAACCCAAAGACTTTAATTAGCATAAAATACATTAATTTCAACACTTAAGCAAAGGTTGAGCTAAACAGTGATCAAATATTTTTTTATCTGCTGTTTTTAGATATCAAAAATCCAATTAGTACCCAAAATAGCTGGTTAAATGACATTATTATATTATTACAAAGAAGTTCATTGGATTCAGCCTTTTGAATATGAAACATGTTCTTTTCCTTTGCTCCTCTGACCGTATGTTATACATTTTGGAGCTGGACTTGTGTAACAACAAGACAAGGATTTTTAAAATAGCACAATAGCTTTTAGAGCAATAATATGTTTTAAAAACACGAGTCACATTTTTTTTCATTAAAGGGCATTTTCTAAAAGCAATTACTGCTAATTTTCTCCTTATGGACATAATTTTTATTTTGTTGGGAAGTCCTCCTAAATCCCTCTTTGGCCGCTATGATTGAAGTGAAATTTCATGTTGCCATGGAAACTTACCTCACTCTTTAGGCGTTGCTTCTGAACCTGCAACTGACAGAGGGCGCTCTTGTACTCTTCCAGCTGAGTCTGCAGCCCTGGTACCTTCCTTTGGGCCAGCAGCTTCTCCTGCTCCTTCACAAGTTTAGCACAAATCAATAACAACAATAATGGTTGCATATTTGTGCAGCATAATGCTAAGTCCTCCCATGAGGTGACATTAGAAAAAGAAAATGATATACTAAAAAACTAATTAAAAACTGAGAAAGAATAAAAAGTCTGTGAAATACCAAATCAAGTATGCAACACACTCTAATCTATGCAGTCTCCTGAAAAGATTATTTCGAAGTTCCAGTATAAACCCTCAACTCATCACTGTAGCAAATTTCTTAATTGAAAAAAAGAAATTTGCTCAGTTTATTGCACATGGAAACATAACCAAATAAGCAATGTCTGCATTAGAAAGCTCTTACTAACATTTTAACTAATAAATCTCCAATCTGCTATATTAAAACACACACAAGCCCTGTGGCATGTCACTAAAAAGTTAACAGACACAAAGAGGAAGAATGTAGGTTAGGCTATACACAAAATAGGCCTACGGACAGAGCCTGGAGGTACACAACATGTGACTTGACATGGCTTGGACTGAGAGGAGTTGATTTGGATAAATAGAGTCCAACCAGAGAGATTTCATTTAAATCAGTTTAAGTACATTTCCATCTCAAACATTTGTAATCAATTTTTTTAAAAATATATTTTTATATTTATTTGGTTATTGCTTAAAACAGAGAACTGAATCTGCATAAAAGTCTACAAAAATATCCTGCTTTTGACTAAATTTGTGGCTTCAAAATCATTTTCCATAGTTTGGTCTTTAATGGAAAGAAAATATCTTCCTAATTCCATAAGGATGAGGCTGAAATCTGGATCGGCATTTCTTATATTTTATTATGGCCAGTCTTGTACATGAGCCGGTCTGGCCTGACCTGGGTCAACCCTCAAATGCGCTCGCACCCCAGATCATGTCTGTCTCCCAATGTTATGTCTTCATTGCAAGGTTAACCAAAACATTCCTCTCTCCAAAGTTAGATCAGACTAGATGAAAGGCCTCTTCACCAACTCTAATCTCCTATTATGCTTTGATGCCTTTAGCAATTTGTAATTAATGAATTAATTGACATAACATTGAAATATTGCTGTAACAAACCCTTTTTTTCATTTATTACAGTAATGCCCAAAACATAAAGAAATATTTGAAGATGTCGTAACGATTTCCAATGGGTGTTAAGAGAGCTGACAAAAAAAATAGACAATGATCAAACAATCACTGACAATAAATAATTTAACGTTCATATTACTAAATAATAATGATTTTAACTTTTTTTAATCAGGCCCTCATCTGGAGTAAAGCACTAGAGAAACAATCATAAAAGATGCTGGTGTTTTCAAGAGGGGCTATATAAATCTTTAACTCATCACTGCAGTAAGAAAAACTGCATCTCTTATGCCACTGCCCTTGGAGACTTTACCAATTAAACCATGTCTGCATTAGGAAGCTGCGCTGCTTCTGAGAAACATTTAAACACATAAATCTTCAATCTACAATATTCAAACAGCAGCCACTGTGGCACAGTTACCCAAAGATTAGAATGCACTGTCATTCTCCTCAGTATTTACCTAATTATGTGTCCTGACACTTTTAAAATTGCTCGTCTTTACAGGAGTCTTGATGAAAGGTTCAGTTCATGTCCGTCCTAACAGAACATGCACATGGACACACTAATACACAATCAGACAAATGGACGGACAGGAAACCAATTGAACAGAGGAGCCAGTAACCTCATCAACTGCTGACACGTAGCAGGGTTGACACACATGCAAACACCATCATCTTCCCCCAGGGAGAGTTGAACACACACGCACACACAAACATAGACGATGACAACATTAGTGACCTTACCTCAGAGATGCTAGCTGACACATTGGGAACGAGGGGAAGTGTCTGGTTTATTTGCTGCAAAATGTTTACATAGGTTTGGATCTCTGCAAGGTTCTGTGAAAAGGAAGATAAGGCAAAAAGAAAAGAAATAGAGGATGCAACTCAGTGAGAAAGATTAAAATAATCTGAAAGTTGGCTGCCAATCTACTTCAGCCTTACTGAGGATTTGAGGAGTTAAAATTAAATCAGTTAAAAGGCTTTCATTTTCCTCAGCTATATGACCCAATATTTCTGCAGACAAAAAGGATTTTCTACCTATAACCATTCATACTACTGTGATCTAGGAGCGTGATAAAAAATGGCCTTTATTTCTTCACTCCGGAGGAATACTTCAAAGCTCAGCAGCGTAAGCCTCATATTCACATGAAATGACTCCCTCTATTCTTTTCCACATAACGCAGAAAGTGCCTTTTGACATGCTGCGTAAATCCTGTAGAGTCATGGGTTAATTCATCATCAAGCAGCCACAATTGAAACAAAAAATAGAGAGAAATTGTGAAGGGAGGAAAGTCTTTTGAGTTCACTCGTGATGCATGTAACATTCTAGTCTTTATTTGCCTCAGCATTTTTGTTGCCTTTGTTTTGGAGCTTCCAGCTTTTACTGAAACACAAAGGGCCATTTTTCTTTTTTTCCTTGTGTGCATGTCCCTCTGTGAGTGCCTGTGATGGCCACTGCTTTTTTCCCCCTGTTTCACAGCAGTGTTTTTCCCCACCTACATCACAAAAAGCAAATGGTTGCTAAACCCCCAGGAAAATTGTAGCACATCCCATGCAACCCTTGTATAGTTGTCAAAATACAAGACTTATTTATTTGGTAGAGTAAAGGCAAATGTGTTTCTGATAGAGACATAATCTTGATTCTACAAATATTCGAATTTATACTGTTTGACTAAATTAAAGTTTCTGGACAGAATATAAGTCAACCAATATGTTTGTTTCTGCTAAGGTGAAAGGTATGAACAGCACGCTAATTGGGATAATAATGGGTAAGGGGTTGATGTGCTGTGTTTTCTTTGTTGTTTGTAAAGAAAAGGGTGCAGCATTTAGATTATGTTACAGCGCCATTTTAAACACGTAAACCGTTTTTTTAACAACAATCTCCTTGTACAGGTCTGTAAAATGGACGCATTCAGCTTTTTTGCGCGAACGTACATGCTCGCACGTTCTCGGTTCAAATCATCTGTACAACAAACTGGATAACCACACCTGCAATATAATGCCCCATATCCTCTTCCAAGGCAAGCTGTCCCAGATGAAAATGCCTGATCCCACCTGCAGGTGGAACACAGACTTCCTGACTGACAGGAAGCAGCATGTGAGACTGGGGAAGAATGTCTCGGACTCGTAGACCATCAGCACCGGCTCCCCTCAGGGCTATGTTCTTTCTCTACTGCTCTTTTCCCTGTACGCCAACTGCTGCACCTCCGACCACCACTCTGTCAAGCTAATTAAGTTTGCAGATGACACCACCGTTGTTGGACTCATCTCGGGCGGGGAGGTGTCTGCCTACAGGATGGAGGCTGAACTTCTGGTCTCCTGGTGCAGCCACAACAACCTGGTGCTGAACGACCCAGAAGACAGTGGAGATTATTGTGGGCTTTTGGAAGCACACAGCCCCACTCTCCTCCATCATCCTGACTGACACCCCCATCACCACTGTGAACTCATTCCACTTCCTGGGTACCACCATCACCCAGGACCTCAAATGGGAGCCCACCATCACCTCTGACATAAAGAAGGCTCAGCAGAGGATATAATTCCTGAGGCAGCTGAAGAATTCTGCCGGTATGGACGATGATGCAGTTCTACACTGCAATCATTGAGTCCATCCTCACCTCCTCCATCACCGTGTGGTATGTTGGAGCTACCATCAGGGACAAACAGAGACTTCTGTGTGTTGTGCGCTCTGTGGAGAAGGTGATTTGCTGCAGGCTTCCATCTCTACAGGACCTGTACACCTCCAAGACACTTGGGAGTGCAGGTCGGATCACAGCCGACCTTTCTCACCCTGGACACAGACTTTTTGACCTGCACCCCTCAAGCAGGAGACTCCGGTCCATTCGGACCAGAATCTCTCAACTTAGGAACAGTTTCTTCCCCTCTGCTGTTGGACTCATGAACAACAACCCTAAAACTGTTCCCACCACCCACTCTGTATCAGTCATATGACTCTGTGTTGTGTTTTTGCACCCATCTGATTTTGCACTGATCATAACCTGCACTCATGTATATATTAATCTGTTTACTCCATTTTATCGTCTATCACTTTAGCGTCTTTTTTTATTTATTGCATGCTTAGAAGTGTTTATCTTATGTTTGCAAGTACCGCAGCAATTTCCTAATGTTGTTAACCTGTTCACTATGGCAATAAAACCTTTCTGATTCTTATTCACCTTATTTTTGACGATGTTCTGTTAGGCTTGAGTCTGGGGACTCTTCCTTTATGATGAAGTATGTTACAGTCAAGCTGTTTTGGTGGCTAATAAGTTGTGAGTTGTAATTTAGAAGAAACCTGTTTGCATTGTACAGCATTTCTTGTTCCTGCTGGTTCAGTTTACATCTGTTACCAAACATATGAGGAACCAAGAGAAATGTAGCAGAAGAATCTACATTTGAACTGATCACCAAAAACCCCATATGTGTCCTTCTTTCAGTCTGCAACAAAAAGCCCAAAGAAGAGAAAATCTCTAAATAACGTTGTTGTTGGGCTAAAACCCTCCACCAATGAAGAAATGTTGGCTTCTAAAAAGAAATACCAGCACTGATGAGAGTAGATCAAGTATAATTTTAGGTTTAAGAAATAATGGGTATTCTAATTAGGTCTTTTTCATATTAGGTAGTAAGCTACTTGTGTATGATATTTTGTTGTAGTTTTCTCTATTCTCCAAAGATAAATTTCCCAGTAAATCTCTGGGTATGGGTTTATCTTTTAAGCCTTTAAACTCTATGTTGGATCTAAGTCACATGATGCTGTGTCCAACTTTCTGTGTAACTACTGATACACCTCAAAAATTGTTTCATAATGTCTTCATTTGTAGCAGTTGGGTTGACAGATTAACTGAACGAAATTGCTCACAATGCACTGCTGGGTTAGCAGTTAGCAGTGTTGCCATAGAACAAAAAGTCCTGGGTTAGAATCCAAGCCTGGGGTCAATATTAGAAAATGTTGTGTAATAGCGTCTGGGTCTGGGTCCACACAATATTAAACAATGTTGTAATAGGGATGATGTTAGGAAATACTGCGAGGATTTGAGTTCCAATTCATGTCATTTTTCTACTCTTTTCTCTTATTCATCTCTGCTTCCATCTCTAGGACTAAATTTGACAAACCGTTTGGAGGCAGAGTCAGACAGTGGTGGTTTTTATTGAGAGATCATTTAACAGAATTTTAGTTTTCTTCAAATTTTTGCTTTCACACCTCATCAGGATGAACTACAAGTATATACATATGTCTTGGGTTAAGACAATTTAATGACTGTGGCTCAGAGGGGACTTTTTTGTTTTTTTCCTATACCTTATGATCATCTGACCTTGGAGTGATAAAAGGTCATTGTTCTAAACACATAGTATGTGTATAGAGCCTAGATCTGCTCCCAAGTGGTCAAAAATGATTTGATTAAATTAAAAGGAAACCAGGTCAGACTGCACTCCTATGGAGGCCCCTCAAGCATTCAGCAAGTCATCATTAGTGAATTTTCATCAGAGCTGCATGTGGATAGCACAGCATGACATGAAAATATGCTGCTTTAAGGTCATCATGTGTCATTTGAATAACATTTGCCTAAATTCCATAGCAGTGGTAAGCAGTCATGTTAGTTAGACTGACCTTCTTATGTCTTTCTCTGGTGGAATTGATGTCATCCTGCAGGAACTGAGACTGGATCTGGTACTCCAGATTCTTTAGCAGAGCACTGTCGGCCTCCTGCAGGGAGGATGGGAAATGTAAAAAAAGATAAGAAAAGAGAACATTAATCTGATTAATATTAACAAGGTGTCACAAATCAAAACTCTCCAATTAGCAGTCCTAGTCAATTTTTCACATTGTGCCTGTTAAATATTCTACAGTGCAGAGGTTCTTTCATGCAGTACCTTGTTTAAATGTTCCAGAGTGCCCCGCAGCCGCTCTTGGTAATCACATTCACTTTTGTATCTGAAAAAATAAAACATCTTGATATTTAGTAAATTCTGTTTAATTTATAAAAGCATAAAGCATTGGGTCACCAAAAAAGATCCAGGGACAGCTCAAATCTGAAAAATCTGTAAAACATTTGCCTATTAAGATGCATTAATTCACAAGCTACCAGCTAATTTAACCAGTGTTGTACTTATCAATAAACACTTAAGCCCAAAAAAGATTCATACCCTTGACTGATTTTGGTTAAAAAATTATTTTTACTCAACAAGGAAGTTTGTTTCTGATACTCCAGTATCTGCTATGAGATGATATAAAAAAGAACTATTAATTCTCTAATATCAGCAGGTCTGAACAGATATAAGTTATTTTTCCTTTATGAAAGCATGCTTTAATCGATCATGTATTTATTATAGCTTCTGAAATTGGATAGCCCTGGTGCAGAATTGGATAGTATGGACTGAAGCCATGAGATGTAGAGGATACTGTTGTTTTTTCTGTGGGTTTTTTTTGGGGGATATTGTGTGTTTTGCTTGTTTTACTTTTTGTTTTGTTCAATTTCCTGTTGTTGCAATTAAGCATCAGTTTTATTTAAAAATGGCATGTTGAGAACATATAAATACTCTTTTTGATATTGAACTGAAACATGTTTATAAGCAAAACAGCAATCAAGCACTTCTTATAATTGCTGACCAGCTTTTTGCATCTTTCCACTGGTATTTTATCTGGGGTGTCTTTGAGTTTGGAAGTCCTCTGTGCCATCACAATAATCTTTGTCTCTCCCTACAGATTCTATATCAGATTCACACTTAGACTTTGGTTAGGACACTGCAAACATTAATAATACTTCCAGATAGAAAAAAGTTGGTAAAATTAAAATGTTGCTTTAAACCTAGATCTGCCAGATGTGTGAAAACTCTTCAGATTTACTGTGATACTCAGGTTGTCTGCAAACAACAATATAAAACATTTTTGTTCAGTTGCATTTACAACATAATATACATTGGTCTAAAATAAGCAAATAAGTACATTGCATTTTTTTATTTCTATTATTAAATAGTCTCTAGCTGGGTGTTAGTTTTTGGTTTATTGCTCAGGTCTTTAGTTATTTCTTCTTACAGTCATATGAACAGAATCCCAACATGTTTAAACACCTGCCTAAAGAGACAGAATGCCCTGTTTAGTGGAAGAGTCTAAAACAGTTTGTGAAAAAAGTTATGTATTCAGTCATTTAGGTTGACTGATCGCATATGAAAAAGAATGAACTTTTATCAAGATTGGTTAAAATTGCAGTTATTTCAGTTCAGTGTTTGTCAGTCTTGTTTTCCAGTTGCGGATGATGACACAACATAAATATATTGTAGAATTTAATTATTTGGGTAATTTTACATGATTTAAAATAAAAGCAGGCAAGTGAAATAATGTCATGATCGACATACAAGCTTTGTGATGGTGAAAAGTTTTTGCACTTAAAATTTCTTACATTTTCTCATAAGTAAAAAAAAATAAAAATAAAAATCCCCCTGCAGCTTTCGCTTTTGATCACACTCCAATATTTCTGATATGATTTACTTAATTGTGCCCCATCTTTAACCTTTGACCCAAAGATAAACCAATGTCTGTCATTCTCCTTACTTGCTGGTAAAGTCATCAAGCATACGGCAAGCCTCCCTCAGCTCCCGCTCCAGCTTGCCGTGGTCAGAGCTCAGCTCTCTGATTCTCTGCCTGTTGATTTCAATCTGCTCTGTGAAGGCCTCCTCCAGGCCACTGGCCTCTTCCATTCGCTGCAGCGTCTCCAGCTGCTTGCGGAACACGGCATTCCGCTGCTCCAGCACCCGAGCCCTGTTGATGTACCTGGCAAAGCGGCTGTTGAGCTCCTGAAGGCTCTCCCAACCCTGGATGGCTGAGATGCCTGCAGGGGTTTCAGAGTCCTCGTTTCCCTCATCGAAGACATCTGAGCGCTCATACTTCTCCTTGCGCACCTCCCGCTGGTAGCTTGTCTTGAACATTTGGCCTGGTTCCTATGAGCTGATGGTATCCCCGGAGTGCTTGGTCCCCTTCAGCACCTTTAATGTGAGAAAACGTGGGTGCTCACCCTTAGCAGTCTCATGCTAGACTGAATAATGTAAAGCAATGACTGGAGTCGAAATAGCTGCCCCCACCCCAGACCCCCTCCCCCTGCCTATCATATCAGCCTGGGGCGTTCCAGAATTTATTGTTGCTTTTGTGGCACAGATGTGAAAAGCATTACAGTTGATGACAAAGCAGAAATACGAAAGCAAACAACTGGCTTTCCAGTAAAATAACTAGGTTGTCCCTCGCTATTATTTTGGTTCTTAGTCAGCTGCTTTCTGTATCCCTGTTTGGAGCTCTGGCTGTTGTCCCACTGCAGCACAGAGGGGGAATTTAACGCAGAACAATGTGTCAGATAAAAAGGTCTATTAAGGTAAGGTCTAGTTGGACTGTGCTTAAATTAAATTGTCTTTTTTTCTTACATATTAGTCCTACAACCTATTTAAAGTCAATCTGAATGATGAATTCTTTACCTCAACATTGACCAATCTTTCATCCAAAGAAACATATTTTCGCAGCATAAAGATTTAGCATCAACACATTTACACTTCAACAAACAAATACCGGTATACAAAAATCTTGAAAGCAGATGAACAATGAAATAAAGAGACTCTGCTACTACAAAATAAGGGGATGTTTTATGATGAGGAAATTAATGTTCTGTACTAATTACACATACAACTTCATTTCATTTCTAAATTTTTTTGGCTTATTGGTCCTTTAGAATCCAAAAGAAAGAGGTTGTATGCCCTTACATTAATTTTAAACTATTTCTTTAGTCTGTCTGTAGAAACAACATAGTCAAAATTTGGAACCAGCTGAACTTGGTTACTTGGTCTGTCAGTTCTGGCACATGTCAAGATTGGTGGTTACCTATTTGGGGATCATTTACTGTAGGGAATACTTAAGAGATATATTTATAGGCATTCAGATGAAGCACTTGAGCGTAGCGTTTCTCCATCCATCCATCCATCCATCCATCCATCCATCCATCCATCCATCCATCCATCCATCCATCCATCCATCCATCTTCACCTTTCTTTTACTAGCGTCCAGGAGGCATCTTGACCAGATGCCCGAGCCACCACAACTGAATCCTCTCGATATGGAGGAGCATCGGCTCTACTCTGAGACCCTCCCGGATGACAGAGCTTCTCACCCAGCTTTCTCTTCACCACAACAGACAGGTACAGTGCATGCATCATTACAGATGCTGCACCAATCAGCCTATTGATCTCCCATTCCATTTTTCCGTCATTCGTGAACAAGACCCCCAGATACTTTAACTCCTCCACTTGGAGCAGGACCTAGCCCCCGAGAAGGCACTCTACCATTTTCCAGCTCAAGACCATGGTCTCGGATTTGGAGGTGCTGATTCTCATCCCAGCTGGTTCACACTTGGCCACAAACTGCTCCAGCGAAAGCTGTAGATCACATTCTGATGAAGCCAACAGGACCACATCATCTGCAAAAAGCAGAGATCTAATCCCGAGGCCTCTAAAACAGATCCCCTCAACACCTTGGCTGAGCCTAGAAATCAGGTCCATAAAAGTTAGGAACAGAATCAGTGACAAAGGGCAACCTTGGTGGAGTCCAACTCTCACTTTATCTCAAGAAGCCCGACTTACTGCCAGCAATGCAAACCAAGCCCCGACACCGATCGTACAGGGGCCTAACACCTCTTATCAAGGGGCTTGGCACCCCTGGTACCCCATATTCCCGGAGTAGCTCCCACAGGATTCCCTTAGGGACACAGTCGAATGAATTCTCCAAGTCCACAAAACACATGCAGACCAGTTGGGCGAACTCCCATACACCCTCTAGGACCCTGCTTAGGGTGTAGAGCTGAGACAGTGTTCTAAGGCCAGGATGAAAACGGCATTGTTCCTCCTGGATCTGAGGTTCGACTATCCTTCAGAGCCTCCTCTCCAGAACCCCTGATTAGACCTTACCAGGGAGGCTCAGAAGTGTAATACCCTGTAGTTGTAAAACACTTTGTGGTCCCCCTTTTTAAATAGGGGGACCACCACCCCAGTCTGCCAATCCAAGGGAACTGCCCCCGATATCCATGCAATATTGCAGAGTTAACCAACACAACCCCACAACATCCAGAGCCTTGAGGAACTCTGGGCGAATCTCATCCACCCCCCGAGGCCTTGCCACCAAGGAGCTTTTTAATCACCTCGGTTACCTCAGCACCAGAGATTGGAGAGCCCGACCCAAAGTCCCCAGACCCTGCTTCCAGACTGGCAGGCGTACCGGGATCATTGACTGTATATATATAATGGACAGCGTTTCCGCACTCCTCCCCGTTTACCACAACGACCACGTTCATGAGAGAAATCATGGCGGATTTATAGACTCCCCCTTCCCAGTTCTGACGAAGCATGTTCCTAAAAAGGGCATAAGGGTGGGATCTTCACTGTAGACTCGGCCCTGCTTGGCCCTCGCGGGGCGTGTATTTCTGTTGTAATCCCGCCCATTCTGCTCCCGCGGCTTTAGCTCTGATGATGAACTTGGCTAGCTAAGCTAAAGGCTAGTCCGCTCATTGACTGTATATATAGCGCTCCCGCTTCATTGTACTGCAGCCATCTGTGCGCATCCGACGGCTCTCTCCCCCCCCCCCAATCTCATAAGGTAAGAACTCATAACTTCTGCTAAAAGTAAACAAAAGAGGATTCAGCCAAAAACAAGAGATAATTCTCCACCTGGAATCCCGCTGAAAAACAGATTTGCAGCCTTGAGTTCCCTGAAAGATGACGCAGCCCCCGGGACCAGTCAAAGCCACCAGGAGAAACCCAGCCGCATCAAACGGACACATAACAAAGTAAGAGACCCCCAGCAAAGATTGTTATCATACAAGATGGATCAATTAATGGAACTGAGGCTTTTTGTAGCAAGAATACCAAAGTTTATAGCTGCTACAAAAATACAGTGAGAGAAATATCAGAAAAAATCCCTAAAATCTTGGACCAACATCCTGCTTTGGAAAAGCTTGTCATTCACGCTGGATCAGCAGATATCGCGATGAGACAATCAGAGATTCTGAAGAGAGACTTTTCTGATCTCCTACAGAGACTTGATGGACTTAACGTAAACATCCTCATCAGCGGACCAGTCCCTGAAGGGAATGATAAAAGATTTAGCAGACTCCGCATGCTCCATAAATGGTTGAAGAAACAATCAGCTGAGAAATCGTTCACATTTATTAATAATTTCAAAGTATTTGGAAGTGCTAATCATCTGTTCAAAGAAGGGATGCGTTATCTGAACAAGGCCGGAGTAAGGCTCTTAGCAGCAAACATTTTTTCTTATCAAAATCAGAAAGCAAAACACTTGCTCCCAAAAGCTGACCTTGAGGCGCCCATGGATATCAGAGAACAAAAACAGCAAGTCATGATGACACCACAGGACCGAACAAATAAACAACCATCAGAGATTAAGTCTTCATCTTCCTGTGACTCAGCCACATCAAATGAGTCTTCATTTAGAAACTTTACAGACAGACTGAACGAGCAAATCAAATTTGGGACACAATTAACACCTAAACTTAGACTACACCAAACGCCTGGGACTAGTGTCAATAAGCCTGGGAGCTTCCCCCCACTGATTATTACAGATATTTGATATTTGAGGGAACCGGGCAATAAATCCACCCCTACCGTCTCCCAGAATTCACCCCTCACCCCTGAGGCTATATCAGTGATTATCAGCAGCAGGAAACATAAACCGTTAACCACACGCTCTCATATTAAACAAAATCTCAAATTGATAACCTGTCAGAAGGTTCAGCTGCCCATCATCACAATACTTAAGTTAGCTTTATTAAACATTAGATCTCTATCCGGGAAGTCTTTTCTTATCAATGACTTCATCACTGAGCATAATTTACACGCCCTTTTTTTATCAGAAACTTGGCTAGATGAAAATAACGAAACAACTTCATTAATAGAATCTAGTCCTCCAAATTACAATTTCTTAAGCGAGAACAGAAAACACAGACGAGGTGGAGGTGTAGCCACCATCTTTCACAACTCAATGAACTTTAAAAAGGTAACTCTGGGCACGTCTGATTCTTTTGAATACCTAGCCACCCAGATAAATGAGCCTAACAAAGCTTTATTTCTAAGTTTATATAAACCACCAAAACTTAACTCTAACTTCTTTAATGATTTCAATGACCTTCTTTCTGTAATATGTATCGACTATGACCAACTAATCATCGTGGGGGACTTTAACATCCATACCGACAACCCCCAAGATAGACAAGCAAAAACATTAGATGATACTCTCCACAACTTCGGACTGATCCAGAATGTCAAACAACCAACACACAATAAAGGACACACTCTGGACTTAATTATCAGCAAAGGTTTAAATATTTCCGACATCTCTGTAATTAATATTGAATTATCTGACCATTTCTGTATTTTCTTTGAAAGTACCATCTCTGCTAAATTATCCAGCCACAGTAAGACCACTATAAAAAAGCGTTTTCTAGGGGACAGTTCAGTAGAAACCTTTAAACGTATTTATCCTTCCACCACATCCCCCTCATCTCCCAACTCAAACTCAGTAAATAAGTTGGTAGATAATTTCCTTGTGAAAATCTCAGACATCATGGATTCCATTGCTCCAACTAAAGTGAAAGTAGTCTCAGGTAGAAAAAAGTCTCAGTGGACAAGTAATCCACTGGTACGTAGTGAAAAAAGAGAGTGTCGACGAGCCGAGAGAAAATGGTGGAAAACTCGACTCCAGGTTCACTGTGAGATCTACAAAGAGAGACTGAATAGATATCAGCTAACTATAAAAGATGCTAGGGAATCGTTCTTTTCTGAAATCATCAACAGAAACATTAATAATGCACGGATTCTATTTGCAACAGGGGAAAGACTAACTAATCCTTTAGTGACAGTAGCCCTGAACGAAATTCTACCAGGGCCTGCAATGAATTTGCCAGCTTTTTCACTGAAAATATTCTAACAATTAGATGGTCAATCTGTACCTCAATATCAAACCCACAACCAGTGCCATCCCCAAACAACAACAATGTAGAGAAAATGTCTGAATTCCACGAATTAAACCAGAACAGTCTTGAAAAAAATCATTATCCAATTAAGCTCCTCCTCCTGCTATCTTGATATCCTACCCACAGCTTTTCTAAAGAAAGTTCTTCCTGTTATTGGCTCTGATCTTGTTCAAATAGTGAACTCATCACTGCTATCAGGTGTCTTCCCTCAGGCTTTAAAAACAGCAGTTATTAAACCACTGCTAAAGAAGAAAAACCTGGACAACACGTTAATGCAGAACTACAGGCCAATCTCTAATCTTCCATTCATCAGTAAGATTATTGAAAAAGCTGTGTTTCAGCAGTTAAATGGCTTCATAACAATGACAAACCGTTTTGATGTTTTTCAGTCTGGTTTCCGCGCTCACCACAGCACCAAGACTGTCCTCGTCAAAGTATTTAATGACATCCGCATAAATACAGACTGTGGAAGAACCACAGTGCTGGTTCTGTTGGACCTCAGTGCAGCATTTGACACTGTTGATCATGATATTTTATTGGAACGACTGGAGAGCTGGGTCGGACTCTCTGGTACAGTACTTGGCTGGTTCGAGTCTTACCTAAAGAAAAGGGACTTCTATGTTTCAATAGGAAACTTTTCATCAGAACGAACAGAAATCACATGTGGGGTGCCCCAGGGCTCCATCCTGGGGCCCCTTTTATTTAATATCTACATGCTCCCACTAGGCAAGATTATAGCAACCAATAACATTAGCTACCATAACTACGCAGATGACACTCAGCGCTACATTACAATGTCACCAGGTGTCTCTGAACCCATTCAAACCCTAAATCAATGCATTGACCAAATAAATGGATGGATGTGCCATAACTTTCTCCAGCTGAATAGAAACAAAATTGAAGTGATTATTTTTGGACCCAAGGAGGAACGATCAAGAGTCAGCACACAGCTTCAATTAATACAGCTAGAAACTACTGATCAGGTCCGAAACCTAGGTGTAGTAATGGACTCAGACCTGAACCTCCAGGGTCACATAAAGGCAATAACAAGGTCAGCGTTCTATCACCTGAAGAACATCTCTAGGATCAAAGGACTGATTTTGCAACACGACCTAGAAAAACTCATCCATGCGTTTATCTTTAGTCGGATTGATTACTGCAACAGCATCTTCACAGGTCTGCCTAAAAAGTCAATCAGACAGCTGCAGCTGATCCAGAACGCTGCCGCTCGCGTCCTCACTATAACCAGGAAAGTAGAGCACATCACCCCAGTTCTAAAGTCCTTACACTGGCTCCCTGTAGCTCAGAGAATAGACTTTAAAATACTTTTACTAGTTTATAAATCATTACATGGCTTAGCACCAAAATATGTTGAAGACCTGTTGTCATGGTACCAACCACCAAGACCACTCAGGTCCTCCAACTCTAGCCTACTAAACATCCCTAGACTCAGAACTAAACATGGAGAAGCAGCTTTCACTTTTTATGCTCCCCTTATCTGGAACAGACTTCCTGACGAGTGTAGAGCTGCTGAAACTCTGAACTGCTTTAAATCGAGACTAAAAACCCATCTGTTTAGAATTGCCTTTGAGTAAATGCTTGATGTCATATGTATGAAATGTGTTCATGCTCTCTTGCTTTTTTTATTTTTCTCTTGCTTTATTGTGTATCATGTGTAATGTGTGTTTCTTTTATGTGTTTTTTTTTTAAATCACTAAATAATGTAAAGCACCTTGAATTACCCTGCTGTTGAAAGTGTGCTGTACAAATAAAATTGCCTTGCCTTGCCTTGCCTTAAAATAATTATTAAAATGTAGTGTTACTATAATTACAGTCTAACGAAATACAGCAATTTAAACTGAATTATCACAATGTGATATCGAAGACAATTGGATAAAAAAAAAGAGTCTCGAGACAGATTGCTGTCAAAATTTATGTAAAGCCGAGTGGAGGATGTTTTTTAGCCTAGTCTAATCTGCAATATGTTTACATGTGTGTAACATTGACTGTAGGTTATATATAGTGTATACTAATGTGTCAAGTATTAAATTCCCTGTATGAAAAGTGCTTTCTGTGCACTGTATGTGTGTTGAATGCGTGTGGATGAAAGTGTGTGCTGCTATGAATGGATTAATACGGTAATAATTGTAATTTAATAATGATTTAAATTCTACTCTACAGAAATGAATACTAATAAGGCCACGGTCAACAATATCCTGATCCAGCCGAGGGCAGAGGGCTTGGAGTCAAGTCAGAAGCACGTTTTTCACCTTTTTTTGATGATTTTTTTATTCTTGAAAATAAAAGTTGTTAAAGATTGTGAAACCCTTTCTGTTTCTCCTGCAAACATATGCTTCATTATCAGAACAAATTATACTGATCCTCAGAGAGTTTGCATCTTTGAATTGATAATAGGTTAAGGTTAGGTCAATTAAAAATTACATTTTAACAACATAGGCAAACACCTTCATAAATTAATGGCTGCAGTTTACACGTTCGGTCTCCGCAGCTGAGTTCAAGAGGGGATTCTGCCCATCAACCCAGAATCCGTTTGACAGACTAGAAGAATAGAATGATAAAAACACTCAATCTTCCCTTCCTCTCTGCACGGAGCCCGGCAGGGGTCAGGTGCAGAAATTATTTTGAGAATCACCTTCAGTTTAATAAAACGTTCGTATGGATTTGGAATCCATACGCATGATTTATGTTTGTGCAGATTTGGGCATTGTGCTGGACCTTTTCAGAGATGTAAACTGACAAAAGGGTATTATTCCTTTATCTTGTAAATAATACGACTAAGATCTCACTAGGTTTGTTTCAACTCCATGCACAACAAATGCAATATTTGTTTTTGTACGGCTTTGAAGACAAACCGATCACAGAATTTGTGGAAATGGTCCAAAAACCGCATAGTGTATGCCCGTCTTGTCTCTGGGAAGCATGGAGCTGGTAGCGCAGCATCATTAGAAAACCTTGCATTAAAGAGGATACTGAATATATGAAAATTGCGCTGGTGGATGCACTGTTTAAAAAACAAACAACCAAAAAAACATCAGGTTTTTAAGTGGTGGAGACAAAACTGTAATTGATTAATTTTACCAGGGACATGTCCCGTCTACAATGACTCAAATATCTATACTTTCCTGCAGGACCCCAAGTCCGTGTGCACGGTTTAATAAACTGAGGGTAGGGATTCTTACACCTGAAAATTATTTCTGCACCTGACCCCGGGTGGGTTCCAAAGGTGAATTTTTTTCCCCACCGAAAAATATGCAGTTGTGGGTCTGAGAGGGCGGACAAGGTGCTGCTAATGCTGCCAAGGGGAAAAAAATCATCTCACCCACTATGACTGGATATGTCAAGTGAATTCTTATCTTTAATCTTAATCATCTTCATATATTTGATCTTATCTTAATTTTTTTATGTCAACAATAATTTTGTTTTTCACACTTTTTTGTAAGTTTTTAAAGGGTAAATGTATGTGCAAGATGCCCTGCAGCCTGCATACACAAACCTGTCGTTATTTTCATGAATAAAAAGTAAAAAAATAAAAAAATATCCCCCCCTCTGCTTTTTTCACAAATCGCACACATATCAGCAGTAAAATGTTATAGTGGTCAAAATGACAGAAAAAAAAATTTAAACTTACATTTTGTAATTACAAACATGTTTTACTTAGGCTCATACATTTTTCAATAGTCTAATATTTCAAACTGAAAAGACTCAGACAGAATGCGTTAGGTTGAGCTCAGGTCCACAGCCAGATAGCCTCTGCTAGCACCATGCGGCTGCGCAGCGAGCTATTAGCCTAGCAGGTGGGCCAGGCAGCGACGTAAACGGCCTGTCAATCAAAGTCAGGCCCTCATTAATTATGCAAGATTTATAACATTTATCCTACGAAAATCAGCCTGGGGCCTCTGATTGTTTTTAACCCACCGTAATCACAGGAGGAATATGTAGCTGTAGAAAGTTCTAAAAAAATAGTTACCGGGCATTAAAGTTGTTTTTAACGTGTCTAAAGTGCAATGTATTCCAATTGGGGACTAGCGGCTTGCATGGCGGTACTTATCAAACTCAAATCAAATCAAACTTTCTTTATAAAGCGCTTTTCAAACCATAACAAAGCTTCTCAAAGTGCTTTACAGATTAATAATGACCCACAACCCCCCCCCCCCCATGCACGCACACACATAAAAGCAACAATAAACAAAAGCACATTAACAAAAGCAGAACGGGCTGAGTACAGATGAACCAGGAAATGTCATCATGGGAGCCATCTACATCGGCAGCAGCAGAGCAACAGCAGCAACCAAGGCATTGACCCAGGGAGCCCAGAGGAGGGAGGGCTGGTACACCCACCTCCACCCAAGCACCACCTGGAGAGCACCAAGGCAGCCACAGCCGACCACCGCCCCCAAGGCAGAGGGCTCCCACAGAGGAAACACTGGAAGGAAAACTAAAGTAAGTTAAAATATTAAAATGAAAACAATTATAAGATATGATCAAATAGAAATGCAAAGCAGATAAACAATAATTGATAAATAGCCAGCTAAAAGCTAAACTAAAAAGAATTCAATCAAATAAAACATGCAGAGCAATTAAACAGATTTAATAAATAATAATCAGTTAAAAGCTATGTTAAAAAGGTGAATCTTGAGCCTGCTCTTAAAAACATAAACGTTCTCTGCGGCCCTGAGGTCCTCTGGCAGCCTTTTCCAGAGGTGAGGGCCATAATAATGGAAAGACGCCTCACCATGAGTGTGTGTCCTGACTTTAGGGATGACAAGGAGACGGCTGCCAGAGGAGCGCAGAGACCGCAAAGGTTCATACGGTAGAAGAAATTCCGAAAGATAAGAAGGCCCAAGTCCATTAAGACACTTAAAAATTATTAAAAGAATCTTAAAATCGATCCTTAAACATACGGGGAGCCAATGCAGTGATTCTAAGACAGGTGTAATGTGTTCCCACCTCCTGGTCTTCGTCAGGACACGTGCTGCTGAATTCTGTAAAAGCAGTAAACTTGAGGTAGTCTTTTTGGGAAGACCAGAAAGCAGGGCATTACAGTAATCAATCCTACTGGTGATAAAAGCATGCATCAGCGTCTCCGTATTGGCCCGAGAGAGAATGGGGCGGACTCTGGCGATGTTCTTTAAGTGATAAAAAACTATTTTAGTAATATTTTTTATGTAAGGAATAAAAGTCAGCTCAGAGTCAAAAATCACGCCCAAGTTCTTCACTAGTAAAGAAGGATTAAAAGACAGCGATTGTAGTTTTGGTAAAAGTTTCTCTCTCTGAGCCTCAGGAACCGATGACTAAAACTTCAGTTTTGTCCTGGTTGAGCTGGAGAAAGTTTTCTGCCATCCAGGATTTGCATTCTAAAATGCAGTTAAAAAGTGCATCCATTGGCCATGTGTCATCGGGAGACATGGAGATGTACAACTGTGTATCATCAGCATAACTGTGAGTTATGCTGATGAAAGTTAACTCCATGTCTTCTGATGACACTGCCAAGAGGGAGCATGTGGAGGTTAAAAAGCACTGGGCCTAAAATTGAACCCTGGGGCACACCACATGTGATCTTGTGGACCATAGAGGAGCAGGTATCTAAACTTACCATAAAAGTCCTGTCTGTGAGATAGGATGTAAACCATTTATGAACAGCACCAGAAAGGCCGATCTGTTTTAAACGAGTTAAAAGAATAGTCTGGTCTACTGTATCAAAGGCAGCGCTTAGATCCAGTAGAACCAACACTGTCACCTTCTGAGCATCATAATTTAATCTAAAATCATTTAAAATCTTTAAAAGAGCTGTCTCTGTGCTGTGGTTCACCCTAAAACTTGACTGAAATTTGTCTAGGACATTATGAGCGTAAAAAAAATTATTAAGTTGAATTAAAACAAGTTTTTCTAAAACTTTGCTTAAAAATGGTAAGTTAGATACCTGTCGGAAATTGTTTAAATCATTAAAATCTAAATTGTTCTTCTTCAGCAGGGGCCTCACCACCGCCCCTTTAAAGGCGGCAGGAAAGACCCCCGTCTGAAGGGAGCAATTCATCACGGTTAAAATCTCATCTCTAAAAGATTCATAAATTTGCTTAAAAAAGGAAGTGGGAATCAGGTCCAAAACACATGTGGTGGGCCTCACTGAGGAGAAAACTTTATCAAGAGTCCCAGCTTCCACCAGGACAAAACTGTCCAGCGTTTCCTCTGGTAGAGACACACAATCAGATTTGTCTAAAACCATGTGACTCTGAGTAGATAAAATATTACATCTGATCGTGTTTACCTTCCCTCTGAAGTGGTCTGCAAACTCCTCACAAAGAGCATTTGAAGGGGTTTTCTGATATGCATTAGTAGTAGAGTTTAAAATGTTGTCTATAGTGGAAAACAGGATTTTGGGATTATTTTTATGTTGTGAGATGATTCTGGCAAAGTATGTGTTTCTGGAATTTCTTACTGCATTGTTATATGATTTCATTTGATGATTTATTGTGATTTTATTTTTCCTCCATTTTCTCTCTGCCACCCTGCAGCTCCTTTTTAATCTCTTAAGGTGTTCGTTTCTCCATGGTGTTGTTGGTTTTGAGTGTTTGTTTCTAACTTTAAATGGAGCCAGCCGGTCAAGAGCGGATTGAAGCCTTTTGTTAAAATTATTAAACAATAAAATCACAGGGGGCAGGTAAAACAATAGGAGGATTCTTTTCAAAAATTTCCAGAAAACCTGCAGCAACTTCAGGGGTTAGATGGTGCTTCCTGACAGTTCTCACAGAGGTCCCCTTCTGGATAAAACTGTTGATATTAAAAAACACACAGTAATGGTCAGAGACAGCCAAGTCAACAACAGAGGACACACTGGTGGACAGGCCATACGTGATGACCAAGTCCAGGGTGTGTCCTCTGTTGTGAGTTGGCTGCGTGACATGTTGACTAAAATCCATATAATTCAAAACATTTAAAAATTCTGTTGATAAAGGATCTAAGATGTTATCTATATGTAGATTAAAATCACCAGCTAAAATTATTCATTCATAAGAATTGTGCAAAATTGATAAAAACTCTTTTTAGGAGGCCTATAAACTGTGACACATAAAATCTGAGGAGTGCTAAAAACAGACGCAGTATATTCAAAAGTGCTAAAATTATCAAATAAAACAGGTTTGGCAGAAAGCGTTGATGAACTAATAAAAGCAGTTCCGCCTCCCCTTTTGCAACTCCTCGTGGAATAAGTGAAATTAAAATTTGGTGGGGAGGCCTCTGTAAGAACAACAGGGGCATCTGCACTCAGCCATGTTTCCGTTAAAAATAAACAATTAATATTATGGTCTAAAATTAGGTCATTTATTAATAAAGTTTTATTCAGCAGAGAGCAAACATTTAGAAGTGCCATTTTAATGATGATTGGAGATCGAGTGACTGTATGGTTTCCTGGAGGTAGGACTTTTGGTAACTGTTTGAGATTATTAGGGTTGCATTTGCTATGTTTTATATTACTTTTCCGCTCTCTGCTGGTAATAACAGGTATGAATGATGTAAAACAAGGTCCAAGTCCGATATGTGAGTTACTATTAAAATCAGAACTGAGTTCATAGGAGCAGGGACCAGCTGCACATCAGGATGTGGCGGAGGGGGCAGAGAGGGCAGGAGCAGCTGGGGCTGGTGTGGTAGACAGTGGGGGGCGAGGGCATGCCAGGCTTATTGCCAGCATGCGGGCACCCTGTCTGTTGAGATGTAGTCCATCTGGTCCAAACAATTGACTCCTGCCCCAGAAAATGTTAAAATTGTCTATAAAACTAATATTGTGCATCACGGTGGCAGAGGAAAGCCAAGTGTTCAAAGATAAAAGCCTACTTAAACGACCAATACCTCTGCCAACAGTGGGGGTGGGGCCAGGAATAAAAACAGACACGTGTGTATTTTAAAAGATTAAACAAATGAATAAAATCCAGCTTCAGGAGCTCAGATTGCTGTTTACGAATGTTATTGGTTCCAGCATGAATAATAACTCTACTCACAGATGAGTGATGTTGGATATGGTCCAGGATCTGTTCAGTAATGTCCTTTACGGTGGCTCCAGGTAAACAGAGTGTGAGGGCTCCTCTCATCCTTACATTCCTGATAATAGAGTCTCCAATGATGAGCGTGGTGGGCGGCTGGTCAACAAGTTGATGATTTACACTATTCGAATAAAGGAAAGTAAACACACACAAAAATGATTCTATATCCTGTAGTATGCAGAAATATAGGTTATCAGATGAAATACTATTTTATTAAAATGTTGTGGAATGTCCAACAAAATTCTTAAAATCAGAGACTGTTGCAAGTTTTTGCTTAATGCAATGTGCATAAAGTTAAGAGTGAAACTGATACAACACGTTTTAAAAAGAGACTGTTTAATTACATTTTATGTGATGGAATATGCAGATAGAATAGAATTAGTCTGAAAAGTCTAGCTCTCTATAGCGTTTCAGGCTGTGCATGATGCTTTTGAAAACTAAGATAATTAATAAAGAAACTAATTACTTTTGAAAACAAATAATCAGTAAAGTAACTGGATGACTTTCTTGGAGAAGTAATCTGTAATTAGTAACTAATTACTATTACCAAGTGACTTGACCAACACTCCTACTCTAATGCTTATATAATGTATTTCAATAATATTCAAAGAGGAACTTTGAAAGAGAAATCTTTTTTCATGTATACAGTGGAATTATCTTTTGTTCTCCATAGGAGCAGTTGACAGCAGCTAAGCGCAATCTCCAAGGTGAGGATCCACTCCTTCACAGCAACATATGAAGGGTTACACCATCTATTGGTCACAAACACAGGCAAATTGCCTCTTCTGCCAAGGGTCAGAGGCAATCTTTGCCAGTCTGCTCCTTTCACCCCTGCATGGGTTCCACTTTAGCTGTTATGCCTCTGACCCGAAGTGTGTTTGGGCCCCAGGTTGTTCTTTAGAGACAAACTGAATGTGTTCTCAGACATGGGACTGAACGCCTAAGGAGTCCAGTCTTCCTGCTCTGGTGCTGATTGTGTCATCTGTCAAGACCTTGAATCCATCTGCTCTAAGTTGCTTTAGCATTAGTTTCTTTTTTATTTTTTTAAAGCCCCAGCAGTCCCTTGTGTTGTCTGCCTGCCTGTGTGCTCCAAATCTCAAAATTCTCAACTGAAAAAAAATTATTTTCCTTTTTTAACTCCAATCAATGTGCAAAAAACATATGTTGTTTATTTGGGTCCTGGTGGAACTGACATATTGATATTTTTCTTCAAAGGTACAGGATTTCTTCTGGGATTAGCAAAGGAAGTGTGCAGTTGTAATGAATTATACATGCTGTGTTGTAAAATCAAGGTTGAAAAAAAATGCACATTTGAAATTGCAGGCAATGTCAACTTTCTTTCACATTCAACTTAGTACAAAAACAGACTAACAAATGAGTGTCTGATGATTTTTTCTGATAGTAAAGTGAATCTCAGGTACATGTAGACATTTTTATCAATGAGCACCAATGTATAACTTTGAGGTAAATGCATAGTTCTTCTTTCAATTGTTCACCTCATATCTTCAAAACAGTTGTTTTCCATATCCATAAAACATTTTTGTCCCTTGCACCTCTCTCCTATGGGACTATCAAAGGGGTCAATTCTGGGGGCACTCCATCTTTCACTGTACATGGTCACACCTGTATCTTAAGATGTACATTTATTTTGCTGATGAATGACAGAAATGACAGAAAGATATTATATGTTTATTACCAGAATCACAATATTAACTCATGTTGTAAATACATAAAGAAAATGCATCTTGTCACTACAAGAATGGTGTTAGTAATCACAGAAAACGTTTTTACTTAAGAAACCTCTCTCAATCAAGATTACTTGGTTAATTACAGACCTATATCCAATCTTCCTTTCTTGTCTAAAATCCTTGAGAAAATAGTTGCTCAAGTATGTGAGCATCTAAACAGTAACGACCTGTTTGAAGAGTTTCAGTCAGGTTTTAGAGCTCATCATAGCACTTACTTACTTTTGTCTTTCACTACTTAACCAGTTGTATTATTTACTGTTATTTTGACTGTTAACTTTGTTTCTTTCCTTAATGGTTTTCTCTTCATAGAAGGTACACTTGGTCTGGTATCCTGCTCAGCTACAATGCCCTGTTGGACGAGGGGCATCGATGGGGATGAAGCTCCCGGTAACTGAACGCCCTCTGTGTCCTTTGATCAACTTTTTACTTTCTTTGACATAGAAAGGACTCTTAAATCAAATCTTCTGTTCTTTCTGTGTCTTCGGTCTTCTCAAACCCCCAGATGGTCATGGCAGATGGCTACTTGTACTGAGCCAGATTCTGCTGGAGGTTTCTTCCTGTTAAAGGGGAGTTTTCCCTCTCTACTATTGCTACATGCTTCCTCAGTATGAGGGATTGCTGAGGGATTGCTGTGGTCGAAGTCTGCATCAACGGGACAATCTGCTGGTATTCTTTAATAGAAAACTATTAAACTGATTGGAATGTATGTATGATTGAATTTAAATGACTTTTCTTGTAAAGTGCCTTGAGATGAGATCTGTTGTGAATCATCACTATATAAATAAACTGAATTGAATTAATATAACATATAACCTCCTAAGACCCATGTTCTAATATGCCTTACCGTTGAAATTTCTTCTAGCTTTTAGGGGTTGGGGGAACCAATAAATATAATAATGTATTATCTTTAAACTTGGATCACTTTTTGGAGTGAAAAAAATGGCTTCCACATATGGACACTCAGTCATAGTTTTGTTAGAATCAAATGAAATCAAACTTTATTCATGAAGTGCTTTTCATACAAGCATTGCATCACAAAGTGCTTTACAGATTAAAATTACCCCACATAAAACCACATTCCCATCCCTCCCCCACAAATTTAAAAGCATGGTCACCGGTATACCCTCCCCCCCCACCCCAACTGCCATGCACACACAGTTAAAAGCAACAGTAAAAAAGGACATTGGGCAGAGTGCAGATGAACCATACAAGGAAACTCCATCAGAGGAGCCATCTGCCCCGGCAGCAGTACATCAACAGCAGCAGCCGAGGCACCGACACAGGGCGCCCAGTGTAGGCAAGGCCGAGACCCCCACCTCCATCAACCATCAACTAATTTGTTGAGTGAGTACCCAGTTCTACCCAGTGCTATAGATTTGGAGCATTATACAATTAGGGTAGTCACTTTTTTTTTTTCTCTGTGAATTGTGACATACTTGAGGTCTCATATTTTTTACTAGAAATCACACCAAAAGTCTGTATAATCTTAATACGGTAAATCAAGTCCTATGCGAAAAACCTTAGTTATTCAGTTTCTAAGAAGAAAAATCAAAACATGCAGGAATTCGGAGGGCTAGAGGTACTGTGGGAAGATAACACTCAGGCACTGAAGGTCTGCCAGCTGGCGGCTCCCCCTGGTGACTCTCTGCTGAAAGGTGGAGAAAACAGGCAGAACAGAGAACAGACACCCCGGAATCCTGACACTTTCCATATTAATTACTCCCTTAGTGTTTAGTTTCTTAGGCTATGTTTACAGTGCAGTTATTAATGCTTAGTTGCGTATTTTTAATTAAATCGAAGACACACAATGTGCTCTATTTAGGGAAGTGAAAATGGCAACTACAGATGTTTGTATTTTGCAGCAGTTTGGCAATTCCTGCACATTCAGTATTTTGACAAATTATTTAGAGAAATAAGGACATTGAGAAAAAAGATCAGCCAGCACTTTAACAATGACCTTTGGTGTAGCAGTGGCTGCTACCTCAGTACAGCGGTATATGTGGATGCGGAGTCGGAACCAGGAGTTGTGGAGTTGTGATGTGAAGGGCTTCACTGACGCAGAGCTCATTCATGATTTTATGATGTCAAGACAGACCTTTAAATCCCTCTGTCAGTACCTTCCCTCAAGAACCTCAAGACAGGATACCATCTCCGCCAATCCATACCTGTGAGTATGACATACAAGACAGATTTAATGCGACATAACCATTCAGACTGCAGTCGCTTTCATAAACATCAGATATGTATCGATTTTGGTACCACAAAGTGACCTGGGTTGGATTTGAGAAAGAAAAAAAAAAGATTTGTGCTGTTCAGACTGTCATAATAAAATTACGATATGGATCACATATGGCCAAAAAAAGTCTGATTTTATGCGCTTTTGCCAGCAGTGTGAAGTTATATCTTGTGTTTTGTTCTCTGTGCAATTTCTATTGTGTGTGATAATGTATTTAGTTTTTATTATCTGTGTTATATGATTCTAAGTAGTAGTGTTTTTCTTGCTTAAATCTTTTACTTGCTGTTGACAGTGTAAAACTCTACGAAAAACTATTAAATGTTTTGTAAAAATTGATTTAATAGCTTATTGTAAACAAAAAAGGCTGCTTCAGCAAAAGTAATTTCACTGTGATACAATACATCATTAACTCTATAGCCAGGAAATCCTTTGGATATTCTTCTCTCAACAAAATACTTAAAGAGCATCAGTATGGCACCGGCACAATCAGTTTGATTACCTGATGAGATGAAAAGCTGTTGAATTACAGCTAAAAATAGCAAACATAAGCACATATCTGTCTTATTTTCCCAAACACAGTTATCTATCACCACCGTATCACAGCATTCATCCATTTTCTGTAAGGGTGACTGTGGCCTACCGAGCTTTGTATCGGTGTGTGAATGTGTGCACGTTTGTGAGTGCAAATGGGTGAATGTGGCTACAGTGTAAAGTGCTTTGAGTGGTCAGTATGGCTGGAAAAGAATTATGTAAGTCCAGTGCATTCATGACTTTGTTTTTAATTGAAAGATTTACAATCTCACAATTAATGTAGTTTAAAGAGATACCTCCTGTATCTGTAACCTGGTCTTATTTAGTTTTTAAATCCTAAGTTTCTTATGCATCTTGCTTTCAGTAAATAGGTGCTTAAAAAAAAAAGAGGAAAACCAAGCAGCCAAAAACATACTCAAATGCACACAATGGATAAAGTGAAAAATATTTTAAACACTTTTATTTTATATGGCAATTTGAGTAAAAACTATTTGGCCAAGATATTGAGAAGAAGTGTGGTCCTCATGAGCTTCATTGTTGTGCCATACACTCCTGTTCTGTGTTGCCATAACAAAAAGGTTAAACAAACTTTCCTCTGCCAGAAATCACCAGTCTTTAAAAAAAAGACATTGGCTACATATTTGCTAGGAGTCTAATGATACACATATTCATACCCAAAATATTCAGTACAACACTGTTGGTGTGGTAAGCACATGTACTTCACAAATAATGCAGCGTTTTACCAGGAAAATATCCAGAATCTTTATGCGTGGAACTAAGTTTGCAATGTAACATTCTGCAGCCCAACTTTAAAGTTGGGGAATCCAAATAAAACCAAGGACTCCCACCTATCTCTATTCTCTGCTAATTGGGAACATTAAATTTTCTCATGTAGCTAAAAAAAAAGAAAGGTGGACCAAATCATAGGTTAATGTTAGCGTATGCATTTTTTCATTAGCAATAAAGTAAGAACTGCTTTTACCATAAGAACCTTCGCGGTCTCTGCGCTCCGCTGGCAGCCGTCTCCTTGTCATCCCAAAAGTCAGGACAAGCACTCATGGCGAGGCGTCTTTCAATTATTATGGCCTCACCTCTGGAACAGGCTGCCGGAGGACCTCAGGGCCGCAGAGAACGTTCATGTTTTTAAGAGCAGGCTCAAGACTCATCTTTTTAACCTAGCTTTTAACTGATTATTTATTATAGTCTATTTAATAGCTCTGCATGTTTTACTTAATACATTTTATCAGTGTTTTACTAATTAGTCTTATCATATTATCCACTGTTTATTTTTATATCTTAACCTGTTATTATAATCTTCCTTCCAGTGTTTCCTCTTTGGGAGCCCTCTGCTTTGGGGTCAGTGGTCCGCTGTGGCTGCCTGGATGCTCTCCAGGTAGTGCTTGGGGGGAGATGGGGGTCTCGGCCTTGCCTCCTCTGGGCGCCCTGTGTCAGTGCCTTGGCTGCTGCTGTTGATGTGCCGCTGCCGATACAGATGGCTCCTTTGATGGGGTTTCCTAACCTGGCTCATCTGTACTCAGCCCAATGTCCTTTTATTGCTGCTCTTAAGTGTGTGCGTGCATGAAGATTGGGTCTGGTGGAGGGGGGTATAACTGTGATCATGCTTTTTATTATGTGGGGGAAGGATGGGAATGTGGTCTTTGTGGGATCATTTTATTTTTGTAAAGCACTTTGAATGGCATTTGTATGAAAAGCGCTTTATAGAGTTTGATTGATTCCAATGACAACAAATCTTTAATGTGTTTTAGTACTAAGCCATTCAGTGTTTTGTAAACCAGCCAAAGTATTGTTGCTGGTGTTGCTAAAGAGTTCACTCCACACTTACTCACCTAAAACACCGTGAAGCTGAATGTGAACCTCACTGATACCGGAGATCATTTAAATATCGAAACAACTTCAAAGTTATTTAAGCTTTTTTTACTCTTAGATGTCTGTAATGTTTTTTCAATTTCCTCAAATGCAAAATTTATCATTTTCAATTGGTTTTTATTGCTGCATCCATCCATCCATCCAGTCGGTGGGTATGGGCGCTTGTGCTTTATAAAACGAAAAATCAAAACAAATCTCCAGTCAGTTCTATGACTGAAGCATAAACAGAACTATGATTTGTACAGTTATACCCCTATTAACCACATTTTATGTACCTTGATGCTTAACTAGCCTACGCACAGAAACTAGTAAACAAGTAATGAAAAAAATATTAACAGATATTATCCTTTGTGACTTAGAAGGGAGAAACAAAATTGTGTGCTTCTGTTAAGCTCCAAGCCTCCAGATGTGCACTTTGTTTGGATGCTGCTCTGCCTTTTTCCATTTTATCCCTGTTACCAATTAAACACTTCTCAATCTGTCTGCCTACATGCAGACGCAGTAGATTAAAGGTCTTGCGCATACTCTCCATGGATAAGAGGGACGTCTGGAAAAGGAATGACTGAGAGTCGCTCCCTTTCTCATCTATAGTTGCGGTTACGAGTGGCTGTAAATCTGTGAGCTGGGTGAGATCAGAGACCTGTCCATAGCTGGAAATGAAAGAGTTTTGTTTATCCTGCTAGTCAAGCCCTGGAGGCTTGTCTAGCAGCTGCTAAGGACAGTACTTTAATTCTATGTGTGCTGAGCTCATTCGTTAACACAGGAAGTTGTCTGCTGGTCTTCTTATGTGTCTGTTATATCAGAGCTGCCTGTAAAACTCATTGTAGGAGGACAGAAAAAACCATCCTGCTGTTATGGACAGATGATTGTTGGAGGTAATACACAAAACAGCAGCACTCTGTTTTCATCACAATGAGAAATTGATCCTACAAAGCCATCATTGCTGCTGTCTGTTTGTTGTTATCTGTCGTTCAGGATGGTTGACTGTGAAGAGATGGTGCTAAAAGTATTTTACTGTTGTGTCAAAACTAGACAAACAAAAATGGCTCCATGTCAAAGTTTTTGTAATTTAGGCTACACAGCAGGGACTGACAGTTGTTTTAGTCATACACTACCCCAGTTGTAAAAAAAATAAAACTGTTTCCGTAATGCACAAGATGCCACCAAATATGTTGAGTGCAATGTAGGGTAATGTTACACGAGCTATGTTAAATAAGGCAGTATAGAACATACACTTAACATACAAAAAATACCATCACATAAAGACTATGTTTGTCCTTAACGTACAGTACATCATGGATTCTTTTAGATTTTTAGGTTAGGTTCCGTGGCAATATATCGATTGAATCTATTTATGAAGATTTGATTTTTTTTAAATATCGAGATTATCGAAAAATAATTTCACCAATGTATCTCTTGGGTTTCCATAGTTCCAAGTGATCTCAGCCTGTCCATGGCCTACCATCTGGTAGGTAGTTAGGTAGCCCCCTGCCAGCCCTAACCTCTTTTAATTTTTCCAAAACAGTTGTATAATGTTGAATGACATGTTCAACTTTTGAAAATAAATTAAAAACAACCATCTGATATCTTCAAATAGTACCAGGAAATGTTAAATATTAACAAAAATAGTTATTTGTTTAATATCATGATATATATCGATATTGACTGATATGAAAAATATACTTATATAATTTATTTTTCCATGTCACCCAGCCTTATTTTAGGGTATTAAATAATTACTGTGAGAAGTCCTTTTTCCCTCTATGCTATAGTTCTGTTAAATATACTGCACAGCTATACTCATCTAATACTGGTAGCAAATTGTGTTAACTGCAGCACAGTAATCAAATAATACCAAGACAGAAATTCCAGACCCAACACTGTAAAGATGTATAACATTCAAATCACCAAGCCCATTCAAGGCTATAACATCTACAAACTTATTAAATTCTGTGTTTTATTGTCTGTATTTATTACAGAAAAAAATAGAAAAATTCCCAGAAAACCAAAAAAACTTATCATGTGAGTTTATACTTGAAATAACAAGGGCTGGCATGTTGGATACTGTTCTCAAAGCTTGCCAGTAGGGACACTGTGTCAGATTACATAACTACAATATTTTCACATCCCACATGGTCAGTGACAGCAATGCAACATTAACGGAAATTGTGTTTGCAGCCTTGACTTGTTGGGGTCGCCTTGGATGCTTCCTGTGAGGGCCTTGCACTAAGAACTAACTGCTGTTCTGTTAACAGAACAACAGCCTAGAGTTTAGAGGATAAGCTTTTACAATATTTTTACATGAACTGGGTCATTACCAACAATGGCCATGGAACAATCTGGGGTTAAAAATTAGAGCATACAATTCACCCAAAAGAGGTCACTGTCATAGATGCTCTTGCTACTGGACACACTGCTCGCTCAGCAGAAAGTAGAACTGATGGTTTAATGTGTGAAATGCCTGTTAAGCAACCATTTACAGTTAAAGAAAATACAAATTTGTTTAATAAATAACACAATAGCTACAAGCAACAGAGTCTAAAATAAAACTTAAAATTGTGATGTTAAACATTCATTGAACCTTTTAGGTAAGAAAAGTAGGCCTACATAAGTGTCAATTCACTTGGCTTTTGGGGCTCTTTGGTACCCACTTTTACAGTAGATAGAGTAACTTTCCGAAATATAATTGCAGTCTACTGCATAGATTTGCCTGTGTGACGCCTATAAATCAAATCGACCAGCAGGAGGCGGCTAATAAATATGTTAGCTGGGGTTATATTGTTGGTTATTTTATCATGTACATTGTAACGCTCAACTAGCCCAAATGAAGAAGAGACACAGTCACTTGAAAGGGTGCAAATGGGGATGTCAGATATTATTGATCTACCATTGGCAATACTGGAATTAAAATGTAATATTGGAAATTGTTGGTATCAATTTTTACTTTTTTAATGACGCAACTTGTGCTGTCCTCACAACACGTGGCTATGTGTAGCTAGACAGCTAGCGAACAACTAAAACAAAGAAAGAATCTCCACCTAAGGCTTGTTTTCTGAACTGAAGATCTTTATAAATGTTTTATCTCTCCGTAACTTTAACATATAGAAAAAGAGAAATATACATTACTAACTAATACCCACATTTCACACTTAACAATTAGCCTAGCTTAACATGCATATATTGCATAACATTTTATCAACTAAATAACTTAACACATGCCCAAGCTGTTTTTTAACAAATCAATACTTACAAAAACAAATGTTCTCTATGGCACAACCGTATAAAGCACATTCATTGTATCCATAATCCGTTAAATCTCTTTTTCTGCCTAAGCACTAGTACACGTTTACCAGAGAAAAGTCATAGACTGTATGTAGACGAATCCGGCGAGTGATTTGTGTTGTTGCCATCTTGCGCAGCCGTCATTGCTGCTGTGACAAGTGTCAGTGATTTATTAATTATGTTGTCATTGTAAGCTGACCCTCTACAGCAGGCGTGCCCAATCCTGGTCCTCGATTTCTTTTTCTTCTTCTTTTTTTTGATGTTTTTCAATCTGGCTTCCGCGCTCACCACAGCACCGAGACTGTCCTCGTCAAAGTATTCAATGACATCCGCATAAATACAGACTGTGGAAGAACCACAGCGCTGGCCCCGCCGGACCTCAGCGCAGCACCCGACACCGCCGATCCCGATATTTTATTGGAACGACTGGAGAGCTGGGTCGGACTCTCTGGTACAGTACTTGGCTGGTTTGAGTCTTACCTAAAGAACAGGGACTTCTATGGGAAACTTTTCATCGGAACGAACAGAAATCACATGTGGGGTGCCCCAGGGCTCCATCCTGGGACCCCTCTTATTTAATATCTACATGCTCCCACTAGGCAAGATTATAGCAACCAATAACATTAGCTACCATAACTACGCGGATGACACTCAGCTCTACATTACAATGTCACCAGGTGACTCTGAACCCATTCAAACCCTAAATCAATGCATTGACCAAATAAATGGATGGATGTGCCATAACTTTCTCCAGCTGAATAGAAACAAAACTGAAGTGATTATTTTTGGACC
Organism: Valencia hispanica; assembly: GCA_963556495.2. Taxonomy (NCBI): domain Eukaryota; kingdom Metazoa; phylum Chordata; class Actinopteri; order Cyprinodontiformes; family Valenciidae; genus Valencia; species Valencia hispanica. The sequence continues at coordinate 29,721,540 of OY747711.1, forward strand.
CAAGGAGGAACGATCAAGAGTCAGTACACAGCTTCAATTAATACAGCTAGAAACTACTGATCAGGCTCGAAACCTAGGTGTAGTAATGGACTCAGACCTGAACCTCCAGGGTCACATAAAGGCAATAACAAGGTCAGCGTTCTATCACCTGAAAAACATCTCTAGGATTAAAGGAATAATTTTGCAACACGACCTAGAAAAACTCATCCATTCGTTTATCTTTAGTCGGATTGATTACTGCAACAGCATCTTCACAGGTCTGCCTAAAAAGTCAATCAGACAGCTGCAGCTGATCCAGAACGCTGCTGCTCGTGTCCTCACTAGAACCAGGAAAGTAGAGCACATCACCCCAGTTCTAAAGTCCTTACACTAGCTCCCTGTAGCTCAGAGAATAGACTTCAAAATACTTTCACTGGTTTATAAATCATTACATGGCTTAGCACCAAAATATGTTGAAGACCTGTTGTCACGGTACCAACCACCAAGACCACTCAGGTCCTCCAACTGTAGCCTACTAAACATCCCTAGACTCAGAACTAAACATGGAGAAGCAGCTTTCAGTTTTTATGCTCCCCTTATCTGGAACAAACTTCCTGACGAGTGTAGAGATGCTGAAACTCTGAACTGCTTTAAATCGAGACTAAAAACCCATCTGTTTAGAATTGCTTTCGAGTAAATGCTTGATGTCCTATGTATGAAATGTGTTCATGCTCTCTTGCTTTTTTTTATCATTCTCTTGCTTTATTGTGTATCATGTGTAATGTGTGTTTCATTTATGTGGTTTTTTTTAAATCACCAAATCATGCAAAGCACCTTGAATTACCCTGCTGTTGAAAGTGTGCTATACAACTAAAATTGCCTTGCCTTGATAACTAAAAGATCTGCCTCCCATTCTACTTGATGGAGCTTGATTCTGGTCCTCGATTTCTACCATCCTACAAACTTTAGATGTATCCCAAATCCAACACACCTGAATCAAATTGTTCAATTCCCTCATCATCAGTCTGTCAGCTCTGCAGAGGCCTGGTAACGAGGCCTGGAGAGGCTGCGGTCTGGGAGCCGCTGGAGAAGGCTGTGGTCTGGGAGCCGCTGAAGAAGGCTGTGGTCTGGGAGCCGCTGGAGAAGGCTGCGGTCTTGGAGCCGCTGGAGAAGGCTGCGGTCTTGGAGCCGCTGGAGAAGGCTGCGGTCTGGAAGCCGCTGGAGAAGGCTGCGGTCTGGAAGCCGCTGGAGAGGAATGTGGTCTGGACAGAGTGAAAGGAGTTGGTGCCCAGCCTGAGGCGGAGAGAGCAGGTGGCGAGCGGACTGGCTCGGCCTGGAAGGCCGCCATGCTTACAGCCGGAGGAGCGGACCGCCTCACAGCTGAAGATATCTGCTCCTCGGGCGTCAGGTGGAAGTCCTCCTTTGCATCCTCCAGCTCCTCGAGGTTGAGCAGAGCCAGGATGGAGGTGAACCAAGGAAGAGTCACCAAGAAGAACTCCTCCACAGCGGTAAGGCAAAGAGAGGGGAGAGTGAAGTTGGAAATTTTGCAAAGCCGGCTCCAGAGGGCATCCAAGACGATATCGGGATTGTCTGTTGGGTCCATACTTCTGGGTCGGATCAATTTGTCAGGATGTGCTGTTGTATGACGAAGGTACCAAGCACATAAAAAGGGTTAGATCAGGATTAATTGCAGAGACAACATGGACTCGAGACATCAGGAGGAGAATGACAATGATCCAACGGGGAATGGATCTTAAAAACGGTTGAAAATGAGGAGAACCAGGTGAGACAGGGGAACAGGTGAAGGAAATAATAGTCAGGGGCGGAGCCCTAGAGGCTCTGACAGGTGGAGCTGATAGTGGGGCTGTGAGAGTGGGGGCGGACGATTGACATCCATCAAACTCTGATCCAATTTAGCTAGGAGCTAACTGAGCTAACCCGGAGCTAACCGAAGCTAATGGAGTTTGGTGGATGCTTTTATCCAGAAAACCATGGTTGAACAACTCTGCTACCCTTCTTCCCTCTAGGAAGAGATTCAATAATTTTGTCAAATGAAAGCGTGCAGCATTGTTTGTTCATAAGTTCCACTAAAACTATGTGAATCTTAATTAAAACAAGTTTTAATAATAAATGTGTAGAGTAAAAAAGAAATGGGATCATTTCAACCCATTTTTGACCAAGCAGAGTTATCCTAAATGCACAGCTGAAATATAATTTTACTTACTGAAAAAAATGCAGCAGAGACTTCTTGGCCTGTCTGTTACTGCAATCATTACCGCAGCAACCCATCTTTGTCCAATAAGTGCACGATTAACATCCGAACATTAATAAACGAAACTGAAAGTCAAGTTTAGAGAAATGAAATGGCCAAAACTTTTAACCTGAGGCCGAGGCTGCAGCCTTCCCTGGAGCAAGCGGGGAGGGGTCAAGCCGCTAGCCACCAGCTGGTGGCTCATCTGAGACCTGTCAATCAAAAGGAGACGCCGCTTATTATTTATAATTTCAAGCTTAAGGTACATCTGAACAGATGAGTATAAAAAAATGCATCCCCCTCAGAGATGTCATGATGGTAAACATCACCTATTAAAGTTTTTTTTGAATTTACCATTTTTAACTTGGGAGTCAATGGGAACTTGCTCCTTTCTGAAGACAGCCCCTAGCAGATGAGGAGGGAACTGCAATTTTTGTCACTTCCGTGTTGGCTGGCAGAGTATGTCCTTGAGGAAAATATGTCAAAAGATAGTTGGTTTGAGGTGACAGCGCTCACTTGGACATGCTTCTGCACCTACGATATAACAAAGATTGGTGGTAACAGACAAGTCTTACTCTGATCCAATTTTTAAAACCCAAAACATTTTAACCTTTTTTAACATTAATTTACTTGTACTACTTATTACCTTATTACTGTAACTTAATCCCTTCATGAACTTGATTGTTATCTTTAGCCAAAAGGCATCACACAGCTTATATCTTGCTTTCATGTCATCCACATATAGATTCAAACTCTTCAGCTACTTCTTCTCTCACTCAAATTGTCAAAATATGACAGATCCAAGTTATAGTTTTTGAGATATTTTTGTTTATTTGACTAAACTTACAATATATCCTGTGGCTGCATTTCAGAGTCAACCTTGAACGTTTAGGTAGATGTCTATCAGCGGTACCACTTCATATTGGTATTGGACATTAAGATTTTGACTATATTGGATATCGGTAAAAAAGCAGATATTGAACATGCCTATAGGTAAAATTTAATATAATTGTTATGACTGTCCCAATCCTTCTTAAAACTGTCGTTATGACATGTTAAAGATTCAGAACTCACAACTCTGATCCTTGTATATCCTCACATCGCCATACAAGTTTTATCTTCAATTAAGCAAACCATTGGGATTTGCTAATAGATATGATCAGTGACCAGGCTGCCTGCTAGTAGCAACACATGCCGTTAACCTATTTCTTAAAGGAGCATGGGTCAACATGAAGAAACGAAACCCACGAATGACACCGCGGGGTTGCGAGTAATTGCAGCCACCAGCCAAGCCGGTGTTCCGACTGTCTGTGCTACCCCTCAATCCGTGCTACCCTGTAGCATTGCGCATGCACATTTCGATGTTACGTCACAATTCGCTTACTCAGCAAATCTGTCATCAAGAATTCCTACCTGGAAGATCCATTTACTCTGTTTTATTTCTTTGAAGTTTACGGTGAGTTTTATTCAAAATATTTTAAGGCTTTCCTTAAGCTACTTGTTTCAAGTTTACATGACAGCCCTTGTATGTTAGTTCTACTTCTGTGATATTGTTATACTGCATGTAAACAAGTCCCATTAATTAGAGTCGTAGAGTAAATGTGGTGTATTCTGTGGGCTATCTGTGCTTATGATCATACTACATTATAATATTTTGGAGTAATACTACTGCTATCTGCTCTACGTCTTACTGGCTTTCATTAGCTGCATTACAAACTAATAACAGATTTCCAGAGTGTGCTATTCATCTATAGGCCTATTTAACAGGTAGGATATTCTGATCATGGTTTTCCGTGCATCTTTATGTGCTAGTTTTAGCTTTATATTAACGGGTAGCATGTTCTGTGGACTGAAAGAAAAGTGTTCGTAATTCATAAATTTTTGCTATGTTAAGCATTACTGCTAAACTGCCACTTCAATCCCGTTACTTGAAAAATATTTTCCGATGATTATGTTCAACATCAAAGCTAACAGTTGTTGTTTTTGGCATATAAACATACTTTTCGAGGGGTAGCACTGACAGATGCGCGCTACGGTAGGACATTCTGATGAGGTACCAAAGATCGTCAGAACACCGGAACTGGAGTGTGCACAAACTCTTCCCAAAAATAAAACATAAATCTTCCCAGTGACGTACTACCAGATAACTGTGCATATATACAGTATTATGAAAACAAGCACCATGTCGAGCGACGAAGTAAGTAACAGTGTTAACCATTTTCTTCCTGTTTTAAAGCTTCCGAGAACGCACAAGGAGTGTCGATTACGTCACATCCGTAGGACAGTGCAGGGATTTCGGGCCGAACTGCAGCGCATTTTGCAGCACACAGCCTGTTTAAAAAAATGGAATGATACATGGGTGGCCTCATTCTTTTTGGTTTATAACGCTTCATCACCCAATAGGATTAATAAACTAGACATGCTTGTTTCTTAATTTTTGAAATCCTGCCCCATGCTCCTTTTATTATGTGTACATAAATAATACAGGGCATACTCACAACTGGAGACACTGTGAGCACCCAGAAGTGCAAATAAACAACTTTTACAATGTTTATATGCTCGACAACCTTTCTGGATTTTACAAAAATATATGGTTTGTTCAAGATTGAGACAAAGCAAAAACTAGGAATTTTGGTTAGAAGTTGGCATGAGACTAATTTAAAAGATACTTTATGCACCTTCAAAGTGAAATCATTAACTTTCAGTGAAACTTTAATAATGCCCTTTATAAAAGCCATGCTCTTTTTCTTGTTGCTGAGTGAATGAAAATGTTTTTTTTATATTTTCCAGATAAGAGTAATTCAGAACATTTTGTGTGTGAAATCTCATAATTGCCTGCCATTTATTCAGAAGTTGTTTTTCCCTGGATATAAGCCGCAGTGTGAATAAATAAATTGCTTATTTGTGATTTTTAAAAAAAACATTCTCCTATTTGCTATGGTGCCGTAAATGAGGATCAAAGTGAACTTTCAGTACTAACTCCCGTGTGAGTATCGCCGTTCTTGTGTCTGCGATTTGCGGTCTCGACAGCCTCCCTCTTCATCTTATTTATCACTTTAGGCGGAGGAGAAGCGAACGCAACTTTTCGTTTGGAAAAAAACAGCGTAGCAGAAGAGCGGAGTGGAGTGCTCTGACAGCAGATGCAGGCTTTGCGCGGTCAGGCTGACGGAGAGACGATGTCTCCGCTCGTTCCATTGCTCATTTGACGAGGATTTTCGGAGCGTTTTAACTGAAAGGGGACGTTTTTTTATCAGACCAACATAACAGAAAAGGTTGAAACCCCATTTCAGCGTTTGCAGGTAGGTAACTGTAATTACCCAAAATATTCCTAATAGATTATTAGATAAAACAACTGTTGAAAGGGGCTGTATAATCTTTGTTTACAGTCTCCTGTTCAAATAAAACAAAATATATTTTTAAGCAAGATATATATACTTGTTCATATGTAAAGCATGATCATAGTTTTCCCTCTTATTAAATTACATTATAAGGAAAAAAAAACATTTCATATAATTTAGTGTCTCTGTGTGTCAGATGTTATCTAAACTAGCAGTCAGATTTTGTTCTTTATCAATGCAAATATGTGTATTCCTTTTGATTTTATGCCTGAACTGAAGAGGGTTTTTTTTAATCATGAGGGTACTGTGTGCCACTGAAGTGGCACTTCTTCACTGGCTTCACTGTTCATATGAGTCTGCCACTTGCATGCTATAAAACGATAATGAATTACGCAACAGCATCTGCAAGAAGTAATCATTCCACCCTCAATTACGTATGCTTCATCAGAAAGAAAGACATCTCCCGTGCCATCATATTGACTTGTTTGCTCTAATAACTGATGATGTATGACTAAGATTGCAACTCTTTGTTGCAGGTGGAGATGTGTCCCTGTTTCCAAAGAAGATTCGTTTGCTTGAAATTTTCAGGATTTTCATTTTGACACATGCAAATTATTTGAAGAGAAAAACAGGAAGTATATGCCACCAAGTGTAATTTAAATTGTTGGAGTAGATCTTTTTAATTTTCACCTAAATAAGAGTGCGTGTTCCAAGACATGGGAGACTCAAACATCAGCCACTTGATAGCAGTTTCTGCAGATATCCAGGACAGTCACCTGGAGGGCAACTTGGATCAGTATATGGACTATGACCTGGACTACGGCGTCCCTCCTGATGAGATTCCAGACACAACTCAGGGCCAGGCCTTCTTTGTGGCCACCATTGTCATTGGCATTGTCCTCGTGTGCATCATGCTTGTGTGTGGTCTCGGGAACTTCATATTCATTGCCACCCTGATGCGCTACAAAAAACTCCGCAATCTTACCAACCTGCTCATTGCTAATCTGGCTATCTCAGACTTTATTGTGGCAGTAGTTTGCTGTCCCTTCCTAGTGGACTACTATGTGGTAAAACAGCTTTCCTGGGATCACGGATTGGTGCTGTGTGCCTCTGTAAACTACCTCCGTACTGTGTCACTTTATGTGTCCACAAACGCGCTGCTGGCCATTGCGTTTGACAGGTATGATGATGCTTCACATTTTCTGTTTGTGTGTGTGGGGGGGTGCGTATATGTGTGTGTGTGCAGTTTACAGTGTTAATGTTTAAATGTATTCCCCGACACACTGCATGTGTTTAATATACCACTGTTTCTTTCAACAACACAAATCTCCAGCATTGTCTATTCAGTAGATGCTCCTGAGAGCTGGATCGATACAACTTCCCAACATGTTTTTCTAACAACATGCTATGGTTTAAGAACAATAGAAAAAAACATGGACCACCCTAAATTTAATTCCAGCTTGGAATGAGTAACCCTAACGGTTCAATGGGTGAGGGAAGTAAATAACACATAACCCAAAATCCACAATTCAAACATTAATAACCTTACCAGGGGTATTGCTGTGGCAAGAAGGAAAGCTGGCTCATCCTAGCTGTCAAAAGGAGCATTTATAATCTTTAATATACAGAGCTTTGCAAATGGGAACTTTGAAATGTTTACATTTTATCAATGTATTTTGTCTAGACTTTATGCTAGTACAACACAAGAGTAAGAAAAATTATGCCTGAATTAAAAAAAAATCTAAATTGTTCAGTGGATTTCTACTCAGTCTCTATTATTCAAGACTTTATAGACACACGTTTTGCTAAAGCACATACGCGACCCCCCAGGTCCTCCGACCAAATGTCTTTATAGTCCCATGGACAAAATATAGGAATTCAGGGGATCAATCTTTCAAGAATGTTGCAGATAAACTGTGGATTGAGCTTCCGTTGTTTTTTTATGGAACACCAAAATGCTCAAAATAAATAAAACCTTATGAAATAAACATCTACATGAATAAATAATAGACAAATATTTATAATGTGACAATGAAATTGTAAATAAAAAGTTAATTATATATAAATTGTTTAGCTCATTATTATGAAATATGTTTCATTTTTGTTTAATAACGTATTTATTAAAACTTTATTAACTGTACATTTTCCCCAATAGATTTTATTCTTTTTAACCATTTTCATTTAATTTCATACATTTTTATTCCAAAACATAATATTTCTAAAGTCAGCTTTTATTCCGTAATGGTGTTTTTCCCAGTGGCTTATTTATTTCAAAATGACACTTTAACTGAATAAGTTCATCTGCCAATCAGGATCAGTAGGTTGGACCTGAATGCTCACTAGCTGGTGCTTAAACATTGATCTTCCTGGAGGAGGAGAATGGCGAGGAAGGGCTGAAGTTGTTTTGTACAGTTGTTGAATTTAATGCCTGATGGATGTTGTATATGGCTTTATCCAGATGCTCATAAGATTGGCATAATATTCACCCACTTTTTTAATGTGGCTGTCTAAATCCAATCTGCCAGTGTTGCATCAGTGTAAAGCTACCGGGATGCCATGCCTGTAATGAGACTGGCGAAAGAAGCCCCAGTCGCAGGTTAGTTAGAAACAATCAATAAAAGGTTAAAAAAATCCCAACAGAAATAACACAGACCATGTTTGAAAAGTCCTAACTTTAATTGATGTTTGTGTCCAACCACCAACCAGGGCTTCTTCCCCCGTTCTCCTCCAAATTGTACTAGATGACACAGAAAACATACCAGCAACTAGAGAAGCACTCAGAGAGCGCAGACCTCTGCTAAGGCAACTCAGTCCCCCTTTTACAACTGGATTCAAACTGATGTCATTATTAGTTCAGTAGTTATTTACAAATAAATCCCTTTTTTGGTCGTGGCGATTTTGGGATCAGTTGTTTCTGGTCCCATTGCAGATATTTCCTGAAAATCTCATCAAAATCAACCTACAACTTTTTGAGTTATCTTGCTAAGGCAAGGCAAGGCAAGTTTATTTGTATAGCACAATTCATGGTACAAGACAATTCAAAGTGCTTTACATAAAACATCAAAAGCATTACAGCAGGGTGCAGAAAAAGCAAAAGTACAGGAATAAAAACCATGAATTAAAATGAGAAAAAAAAAAAATCTTAAAAGAAGCTGTGCAGATTTAAAACTTAGCAAAATAAATCTAATCAAAAGCAGCTGAGAACAGGTGGGTCTTTAACCTGGATTTAAATAAACTGAGTGTTTCAGCTGATCTGAGGCTTTCTGGGAGTTTGTTCCAGACATGTGGAGCATAGAATCTGAACGCAGCTTCTCCATGTCTGGTTCTGACTCTGGGAATTGATAAAAGAGCGGATCCAGATGACCTGAGGGGTCGAGTAGGTTCATACTGGGTCAAGAAATCACCAATGTATTTTGGTCCTAAACCATTTTGAGCTTTATAGACCAGCAGCAGAACTTTGAAGTCTATCTGACAGACAGGCAGCCAGTGTAAAGACCTCAGAGCTGGACTGATGTGGTCCACTTTTTTGGTTTTAGTGAGAACTCGAGCAGCAGAGTTCTGGATGAGCTGCAGTTTCCTAATTGATTTTTTAGGTAGACCTGTAAAGACGCTGTTACAATAATCAAGCCGACTAAAGACGAATGCATGGACTAGTTTTTCCAGGTCCTGCTGAGACATCAGATCTTTTATCCTTGAGATATTCTTACGGTGATAGTAGGCTGATTTTGTGATTGCCTTAATGTGTTTTTCAAAGTTTAGGTCTGAGTCCATCACTATACCCAGATTTCTGACATTGTTGGTGGTTTTTAGGTGTATGGACTGAAGCCCTGTGGTGACCTTCAATCTTTTCTCTTTAGCTCCAAAGACAATTACCTCTGTTTTGTTTTTGTTCAACTGCAGAAAATTGTGGCACATCCAGTAATTAATTTCCTCAATGCATTTGCCAAGAGCCTGTATAGGCCCTTGGTCTTCTGGTGACATTCTAATATATATCTGTGTGTCACCTGCATAGCTATGGTAACTTATATTGTTGTTATTTATTACCTGTGCCAGTGGGAGCATATAGATGTTAAACAGAAGAGGTCCCAGGATGGAACCCTGGGGAACCCCACATGTAATTCCCGTCTGCTTAGATGTAAAGTTACTTATTGACACAAAGTACTTCCTGTTCTCTAAGTACGTTTTGAACCAGTTTAGTACAGTGCCAGAGAGACCCACCCAGTTCTCCAGTCGTTTGAGTAAAATAATGTTGTCAACATCATCAAATGCAGCACTGCTAACAGACAGGGGCAACACTAGAACTAATACTGTACTGGGGCACACCTGGGACACAAATAATTAATGAGAAAACATTCACATTCAGCATTCAGCACTTATTTATCATAAAAGAACAAATAGTTCTTTAAACTATTCAATCTTATCAGACTATGTTGTCTAGATCTTTGATTACCACCTGAAATGTACTACGATAATGCATTTGGCCTACTTGTACACTTTACTCTAGACTTCTAAACCATTACTGATAAAAGCAAAAGGAAGAGCAAGGAATCTGTTTGAAATATCTATTTCAGCAAACGTCTGCAAATTGAACAATTACAAAAGTAAAAAAATAAAATAAAATAAAGCACCCCTACATTTCAGGGTTCTTTTATTTCCATAGTAGAAGAATAAATAAACAACTGTTGTGTGTCTCTTCAGGGAATCACTTTTTGGGAAGTAAACTGTAACGTCTTGTTTTCATTTTTGCAAAGTGGTCAATCACTAGCTCAGACTCTTCTATCTGCATTTTTTGTCTTCAGTTTTCACATGTGATTATAAGAATAACGAAAGCTGCTCTATTTACAAAGCTATCCCACCCTTCCTTGTGACAAAAAAGTAACCTGACCAAAAATCATTCTGTAAGAAACTGACAGGTTTTTTGTTTTCCAAAATTGATATATTTATCTCCCAGGCAAGGGTTCTATAGTCATCATGGCAATACTGCAGTTCTTTGTAGCTTAAATAGCCTACTATAGCCTTCATACTGACATTTGGTGATAATTTGCAAATGCAGCAAACTTATTTAAGGTTGCCATCAAACCATTGATCAAATCACAGCACTGGCTGTTACCAGGATAAATGTTAATGTTACTGTTAATGTGGACAAGTATCATACCTCCCTCGTCCTCCTCATGTTATGATGTGAGGTTTTAGTTATTTCATTTCCTTATTCAGTTTACCTTATTCCTTTAGTTACTACTTGGTGTTTCTGTTGTCACTTGTGTTTTTTCCTTTCACTACGTTTTTTCGCCCTCAGGTGCTCTTATGTTTTTTCTAGTCCCTGTATAAAGAATTCTTCCTTATAGGTTTATTTCCATAGTTCTGTTTTCTTCGTTCTAATGCTCTCCAGTTTCTCTTAGGTTCCTAGTTAGTCCTTATTCCTCTTTAGTATAGTCTGTCTAATCCTTATGTTTTGCTCTTGGCCTTCCTTTGCTTCTCTAGCCATTCTGCCTTCTCTCCCAGCTACTGATTGTTTCCACCTGCTCTCTCCCTCTCACCTGCAACTGCTTCTCCTAATTAGCCCTTAGCCTTCTCCCTGCCACTTACACACCTCCTCAGTATACTTAACCAGGGACGTCAAACTCCAGTCCTAAAGGGCCGTTGCACTGCAACTCTTAGATGAGTTCCTGGTCCAACACACCTGAATCAAATGGTTAAATAACCTTCTCAGCAGGCAGTTAGGTTCCATTGGTTCCTGTTGATGACCTAATTATTTGATTCAGATGTGATGAAACAGAGACATGTCTAAAGGTTTCAGGATACCGGCCCTTGAGGACCGGAGTTTGACACCTGTTTTAAGCCTTCCTCTAACAGTCACTACTCGCTGGTTCATCTTCAAACATCCCTGTCCTGTTCCTCTTTACCTGTCGCTGCATTTTTCTCATCCTCCTGAGTTTATGTAAGTTTGTTGTTTAATACATTTTAATTTCATTATTCGCTGCATTTGGGTCTTTTCAAACACTTAACATGACACGTCATCTCTCCTCACTGTTCCTCTCCCTCTGTTCAGGAAGAATTTTCTGATGTCCATCTCTGAATAGTTTATCAGAAGGCTATGTGTAGTTTTACAGTAGGACAGCTTCACAAACAGTATAGGCTACTTTTACAGGGCTCTCTCTACAGTATAGTATAAATCATTATTAATTGTCCGCATGTGGTCATGCAGCCTACGCATGGTGTGAGAGAGCACAAGCTGGTAAACTGTTGCTAAATTTATATGAGGGGGCGTTTGAGACATTATTCAGAATTAGCTTCTCACACACACGTGAAATTGAAATCATTCACACACTATAGTGAAAGCTCTCATATAATATACTGAAATTGCCTTACGTATAACATACTGAAATATCCTCTTATATAACATAGTAAAACCTCTTGTTTGTGTATACCCCTCTTCAAAAACTCTAAATTGAACCCAAATATTCAACTTTCCATATAGCCTAGTTTACCATCTCCTTTAACCATAAAATGCATGGCACAGGTTTGAAAATCACACCAGCAGCCCAAAGAACATGCATTGTTCTATAAAAAAAGATTTATGCCACACAAATAGCAGGGCATCTTTAGGCCATTGAGATTTGAAGGTTGCCACAATATGCACCTCCTCTCTTTTGAACCCAAAAATTATCCTATAGAGCTGGAATTCACACCAGTAGCTTATAACGCATGTGGAATTACATAGAAAATGTTACATCAAACATAACTTGCTTATTCGTTGATATAGCAGGGGATGCATTTTTAGGCAGGGCAAACTCTGAGGTTGCTGAAAAATGCATGTTTTTTTATTGGCTAGTAAGTGACAGACTCGAGTCATTACTAAAAACAGGCACGGAGATGCGCTCATGAAAGCCGTTTCCAGCGAGAGCAGCGCTATAATGTTACTGGGGCACTGGAGACTTTTACTAAGGCACGTGCCCCAGTGAATAAGGTCTAGTAACGCCCCCGCTAACAGAAAGACAAAGAAACAAACCTTGGCAGAAACAAACCTTGGCAAAACATAACCTCCTTGACGGAGGTAATAACTCTGGTGGTTATGTCAGCTGGGCATGAGTCCTGGGCCTGGGGTTATTTAAAAAATATCATCCAAACGACTCAAAATTGTCAGAACCATCAGCACTCCACCCTGCCGTCCTCGTCTATTATCCACAGCTGTCTCTAATTTGTCTCACCTGATCTTCATTCCCTCCTTGTGTACTTAATCCCCTCATGTCCTGTCACTCACCGTCGGATCATTGACGTTGCTCCATACTGTGTCTCACCCTGCTGTCCTCCCGGGTTCTTGTTCATGTCAGCCTGGTATCCTGTCTTGTCGTTCCTGCCATCATCATCATCGCAATAAACATCCTTGCATCTTTTACCACCATCTGCATTTGGGTTCATGCCTCATCTAGACACAGCTCCTGACACAAAATGGCATCGTCTGACAAATTATTCCTCTATAATTGATCTGGTTGAGTAACCAGAGCTGAACAAAGTTCTTTCAACTCCAACCCTTGACTTAGTTGGTTGTTGCTAGCTGTACAGCAGGCTGCTCACAGTGGATGAGAACAGGTATGGGGAGCCTAAGTCTCCTCCCCTTCCTGTTGGCCCATGGGTCCCCTGACCGAAAAAAATGAATGGAAGGCGATGGAGCGATTAAAGTTATTTTCTGTTCCGCTTTGTCTTACATCCTGAATCACACATATGATGTCCCTTAATTTAAAGGGGGGGTATTATCAAGGCTGCCTTAATGCACGGGCCAACCGGGGCGGTGGCCAGGGGCCTATGATGCTCAGGGGGCCAATCATTTCAGGTAAAAAAAAAAAAAAAAAAAGAAACGTTTTATTACTTGTCAGGTTTTCTGTCAATCATCTTATATGCTAATTTAAAGGGACTCTAAGGAAGTTGGAATTTTTTTGCTCGCAATTGCCCCATCAGGCCAAACGTGTTACTGCAGCCATTTTTTAAGCTCGTGCATGAGGCGCATGTTGTACGTGCACTCGCAAGCGATACCTCACAACTGGTGAGTCAATACGGTACTCGACAGTATATAGCTTTGCAGGGATGACTTCGACTGAGGTAAATCATGAATGTGATGTAAGATATTTAGACCAAATCAGTTTTAGTGTATTTGTAGGATGTGATACGTGGGCAAAGTTACAGCAAAGTGAATCGAGTGAAGAAGCCAAATAAGGCTAAATGAATGACTCACATTAGACGGATAATTAAAATAAATAAAAACACTCGTACATTTTGAATGCATAAACTACTTAATCCCACTGGTAGGCAATAATCATTTTACTAGTTGGTACTTTACAAGAATAAGCCAGTTAGTAGGATAAAAATATCTACCCTTACATTTCCTCGGACCGATGCAATTATTGTAGTAGCTTATTGGAAAAGTTATAAAATGGTTTTAAACGACAAGTCCTGTTCAATTTTTTTTTTCCCACTACTTATAACTACAGTATGTTTTATCTTCAAATTAATGACTTAGAAATGGATTTCCTCTACTCCTAATTATTTTGTGATGTTATTGATGTAATTTGTTTTTCACTCTATGAAATAACTGAATTTGCCAAAAAATCCATGTTTAGGTCTGTCTTATGACAATTTTAAAATCAGATGTTACTCAGTACTCAAGCAGCCTGTTTACCAAAACGTTTTTCAGCCTTATTTGAATAGCATGTTGGATGGATACCTTTACTCAAGTAAAAATATTTTGAGCTCCTGCCACTATTACTTGAGTACAACTTTGTGTACTTTACCCAAATCGGTTCATATTTTTCATCTAGGTAAAATAAGTATTAGCAACATTGTTTATGTCATTGTAAATACAGCACCATCACCAAAACATTTGATGGCTTCTTTTCAGTGACGTTTTTATAAAACATGCATTCCATTACATTTACATGTAAACCTTGATACTTCTCCTTTGAGGAATCCAGTCCAAATGTTTATTCTGAAGTCTCTGAGGAGAGCAGTGACTCTGAATGGGGTAGAGGGAGAGCAGCTAGAGGAGCAGGGAGAGGAACAGGGAGAGGAACAGGGAGAGGAACAGGGAGAGGAACAAGGAGAGGAACAGGGAGAGGAGCAAGGAGAGGAGCAGCAAGAGAGAGAAGTAGAAATGAAGGTTCAGCCACGGGCCGGAGGAGAAGCCAGGCTAGAGGAAGAAGAGCAGGACCTATCAGTGAGGAGGACAGGGAACGGGTTGCTCAGCTGTCTGCTGACAGAACAGCAGAGTTACAGGTATGTTCTTGCGAAGAAAACTACAATGTGTCATAATCATAAGTATTATAAAAATAAGTTTTGGATTCAATTTTCAGGCACAGCTGCAACAACTAAATCCTGAGGAGAAAGATGAAGTCCTTCAGATGGTAGTAACACGTCAGCCAGGAGTTTTACTGGACATTATGGAGTATAGACAGGCCGCACCAGGACATCCTCCATCACACCAGGGTCAGCCAGCTTGGTGCACTTGCTCCAACTGCCGACTGATGCCTACAGACCTTGAAAATAAGTGCTGTGGACAGGATCCCAAAGGGTGTCTGAGCAGACGTGCGCATTTTAACTTGTTCTGCTTGGATGAGGGAATCTTGCGTTTGGCTCGGCAGACGTGGAATGACGTGTTGGCTCTGCGTGACAGCCAAGACCCTGGAACCGATCACAGGGAGTATCGTTACTCTGCCTACAGACAGTACACCATTTGGCAACACGGACGTCTTGGCGTAGGCAACCGGCATGTGATTCCGTCATGTTGTGTTTGGAGGATCAGAGACAAATATCCCGACCCTTTTGGGGTTTACGTGAGTTTCAAAGAAGCCCCATTCCGCACAAACTAAAAATCATGACCACCTCAGATATACTTTTTACTTTTATTGTTATTTTAGTCAAACTTTTTTCATACAAGTTATTAGATTTAGAAAAATTAAATTTGCTGTGTTCAGCTTTGAATCTCGTTAGCCTCTGTTTATGGATCACATATCCAGTCCTGGTGGCGAAAAAAAACACAGGAAAATTAGAATTATTTAATTTTATTCAACCAAAATGGAGAGGGCATATGGTTAAAATTACCTGTCCTCTGCGTTGCTGTGTTTGCACCAACTCAGCTGTAGGAGGAGGGATGATCCCGGAGAGAGGACCCAGGGCCCTGGGGTCGTCTGCCTGAATTCTTCCCCTTTTTGGTAGTCCCCCTGCTGAGCTGAGGCGCTTCTGCAGTATTCTTGTCTGCAGCTCTGGGATGTAGCCGTAGTCCTTGTTCTCCTTCACAGTGTGAACAGTGTAACGCTGCGAGTTTTTGCTGTACACACGTTTGTGTCTAAGAAAACAAAAAGTAGACAGATGATAAAGTTAGCAAATTCCTGGTAAAGTAGTTGAATTCTTTTTTCACCAATAGGTCACAACAAGTAATGATAAATCATGCTTTGTCCACAGCAAAGGAAAATAACACATAAGTGCCATAAGCAACTATAATTTTTCCTGTCCTTGTCACATTGTACACAAACCGTTCTGTATGATGTATAGTATTTTTATGTTTTACCCTGGCACTACAAGCCATCTAATCCAATAAGGGGAAATAAAATATTTATTGAAGCTAAACATTAGCAGTATCTCTCAAACTTTGTACAGTGGGTACCACCAGAGAACATGTTGATTTATCCAAGTACCAACCATCAGGACCAACCTAACATACAGTAGAGAAGGCTTACCCTTTTTACTATAGACAGTTAACAAAGGAAGCTTATTTACTCCTAATTATGAGTATTTATTGATGATTGTTGCCTGCCACAGCTACACTGTGTGTGAATTATACATTTTTAAATTAATTTTATATTCCAATAATATTTATAATATTCCTCCAAGTACCACTGGCGGTACTTGTACCACAGTTTGAAAATCATGTCAAAGCAACAAAGTATGACTTACTTTACTTTGCCTTTGCTGTTCACTTGCACTGGGCGATGGTTGTGGTGGTTGTAGTCCAATGCAGCGAGTAATGTTCTTGCTTCATAGACGCCAAACGAAAATGCAAATCGTTTCCCTGCGTACATCAGTATGTGGTTTTGGAAAGACTCCAGCGTAGAAGTGGTTCTGCAAATAAAAAACAAAAAACAAAAGTCAATGTCTGTAGAACAAATACATTCTACCTTACTGCAAATATATACATATACACATACATACATATAAACATACATACATATACACATATACACACATACATACATACACACATACATACATACACACATACACAGTTTGTGGAAGGGATGCAATGATACAGATGCTGTTATTGAGGTGACAATTACATCGTCAAACAGAGCAGAAACTACCAAATGTGTTCAAGTTAGTTCCCTTGTGTATGTGTTAGATGTATCTGTATTGGTACTCTGTGTCTAAAATAATTCAGATCTACGTATTGTAATCTTTATTGTTCAGAAAAAAAGTGTCACTGCGTTCTCCGTTTATCTGTGGAATTATTAAGACAGTTAGATTACATTACATCATGTCACTAACATATTACCGAAAAGTGAGTAACTTCTCAATATTCTTCAGCCACCGCTCGTTCAGGACAATCTGTGACAACGATACATGTGCAGCAGACCCAGATGCTCTCCACTCACGTGGTGAAGTACACCACTCCACACATTCTAAAGATACACAACATAACAAAACCATGTCAGCAAATATAAAAAAACAGATTAGCAGAGAAGTGTATACATGAACATACAAACCATAAACTCATCTCTGGTGCTTGTGTGCTGACAAGCATACCAAAAATGGTTAATTATGTCCTTGATCCATCCAAGTATAGGCTTTAGTCCAGAAACCATTCCAGCCTTTTGGAGGACAAAAAGAAGTAATTAAAATAAAGTCTGAACAAGCCTGGGTTAGTTCAATTGTAATACAATTTGACATACAGCATGAAGTTTCTTTGTTAGATTTTTTGAAGCGTGCCAGACGTCAAGCGAATGGGTAATACTATGATCTCTATACCGGCCCCTTTCTGGATCTGTTCAGAAAAAGAAAAGCAAAGTGGTATTTTAACAATCTATAATTCTATATAACAGTTCAAAACTCGCAAGTATTGTAAAATTCTTACGCATGAGGGCAGCAATTTGCACATGAGCATCAGTAACAATCTCTTTGATGTTTAACTCCTTTGTGAGATTGTCAAAGGTCTCTATAAAGGCAGCCTTCTCCATGGCACTACTTTTACGGCCAACACATCTTTTGTCCACATTGACAACACTGATGATGTCCATGGTGTCTAGGTCCATTGTTGTGTACGTACAGCACATTGCAGAGTGACCTTTTGGAAGAACATACAGAAAATAGAAAAATTATTAAAACGACATATCTCAAAAGAGCTAAATTATTTCCACTAGCTTTTGAACAGCTTTTTCATTACCAGGCGAGTCCATCCTTCCGTCAGCTATAAAAGAAATAGACATTTAGGCATACAACGAATATGAGGCTTAGATACTTTCTAGCTATACTTACATATTATCTATCCTTACTTACCAAGAGCAACCACATGGTATTTTGACTGTAATTTTTGGATTATGGCATTCCTCTTCTCCTCCCAATACTCCCGTATTGATTTTATACAGTAGGTACCCTGGATTGAAAAGAAGGTTGGAGATGCCACCATGCCCATGTTCATGAATCTGAACAGCAGAGCAATCTTGGAGAAGTTATTCCCTGACAGCAGAATGTTGGTTGACAGCATGAAATCTCCTCCTTGCATCCCATGTTTCAGAATTGGCTGGCTGTTCCAACTCCACAGTTTATGTCCACGTTGGCAAAACTATATATTAAAAAAAAATAACGAAAACAAATATTAAAAGGGTGCTTTACACAGATTTTACATTCATAAAATTTTAGCTCTTCCTGTGGTAACGTGTGGCAAGAATTACATTGTTAACTCACCCATTCCAAAATCAGAGCTGTACCTCGTGGACGTGACTTTACATGAAAAGGTGGACGGGCATCACAATCAGCGCCTGTGTTGCGGTCACTGTAGTGGCATTTACTGAGAGGCAGTTGGAGTAAATTGGCCATCTGGAGCAAACTTTTGCAGTACGCAATGCACGCTTGCTGGTTTATAAGATCACTTTCCACAAGCACGCTGTCATGTTTTGGGAAAATGGGAATAGATGAGTCAGACAGTTCTTCAGGATCATTTTCGAATTCTTCCTCAACACATTCAGCGATGTCAAATACAGCTTCATCCAGGCCAATACAAGGAAGTTGATCAACCACATCCTGTGATGCACCACTATTGTAAAAGAAAAATGCATTTTATACAATCAGAGAGAGCACAGTGAGAGAGGAGATTTTACAATGATAATAAAAAACTGCCAAATACAAAACGTACCGTAATGAGATTGGAGGTACATAATCTGAATCGTATGGGTCTAAAGCTCCTTCCAAATCAAGCTCAATTCTGGAAAAACAAAATAACACCAAAATATGACAATATGTACACATAAATATGCATAGAGAATTTCAAAAAGAGTAATTGGTTACTTACACACTGTTTTCAAAACTATTGGCTTGTTTCTCATCAAAAGCATCATCCTCTAGCTCAAATGATTTGATGCTAAAAAAATTAAAAAAAATTAGAGCCTACACCAGTAACAAAACATAGGGTAACTTTCATCATAATATAAAAGCCATGCAGTTTACCTTGCTTCCAATAATTCTATTTCTTTGTCTTCTTTTAGAGGTTGAACTCCTGCAACCTGGAAGTCATCCCTGTAGATAAGAAAGAGGATTTATTTTATGTTATGTGGAGACAATAACCTGGAACAGGAGTTTCATGTAGTTTACAAGTAAAATTATCTATCGGACTCCCCTGCAGTGACTGAACTGGGGGGATGGGTCCCTCCAAAAACTGCTTGAGTTGGCCGATGGGGTGTTGATGTGACTGGTGCTTCCGATGCTGTGTGCTTCTCAAAACTAAAACAACACAGCCACTTTTACTGCTCCAATCATAATATACACATGTTTACAAATGACAATCAATAATATACACACTTTATTTGATTAGCAACACAGTTTTACTAAGTTTAGATAGACAATTTAGTTCTTTCTCAAAATTCCCAACAACTTAGCTAATCAATGTAATCAGCTGTGAGCACGCCAGACAAGCCGAATAAAAAAAGTGTTCATATTAATGGCAATGTACCGAAACCCTCGCTTTGAAATCAATTTACTACGCTTTTTCCCACACGTATTTAGTAAAGAATTCTTACCTTTCAAGTAAAAATAACGCCAGCTGCGGGTCTCTTGTCATGCCGAGTGATTCTTTCAGTATTTTCCACTTCTCAAACGCGGCGCCGATATTTACTCTTGTTTTTTGCCTACGTCGATCCGATTCCAGTTTCACCCTCTTTGCCGCACTGGAATACACTCTGGCTTTCTTGGTTATCTTGGTTGGGGTCTGTGCTGGAGTGTTACCGGTGCTTGAAGCAGCTCTCTTCTTACCCTCTACAGAATCCATGCTTGCAACGCTAGCTCTGCTCTCCGACTCTAGCTAACAGTAAATGCTACGCCCCAGCGTGAACGCGCATGACGTATTCACACGCTAGGCTGCCTCTCGGAGGCGCTGCGGGATCGCTGCTAGCTCGACCCGAACAGTAATTATTAATAACTAATAAAGTGATTTTACAGGCATTTAGAGTCAACCACGGTGAAAAGGCCAGGGCTTTTTTTACTGACCAAGACATTGCTGGATCATGTATGAGGAAGAAATTGTTGGATTTTTATAATTTTTTTTGCTGTTAAACTTCCTTAGAGTCCCTTTAATGCTGCTGATTGACCCAAATTACAAGTGACCTAC
The DNA here is from genome assembly GCA_963556495.2 of Valencia hispanica. NCBI lineage: Eukaryota > Metazoa > Chordata > Actinopteri > Cyprinodontiformes > Valenciidae > Valencia > Valencia hispanica. Next base: position 29,741,971 of record OY747711.1, read on the forward strand.
TTCACCCACGTGGCCTCAAAAGTTCCCATTGCACCATGAGCTCACCAATCAAACAATTTAGATAATTTCAGGGCGTGGTCATCTGGATGTAAAGTAACGTGGAAAAATGTCGGGGAAGAAATTTGAGAGCAGTGCTCAGAAAAGAAAAGCGATTCGTGAGAAGGAGCTTCGAGACAAAGAAATAAGAAAGAAAATGCCTAAGCTGACAGAATTCTTTAAGTCAGCTAAAGCAGTTGGACATAGCTAGCTCTCTGACACAACGGGGAAAGAGGAGGATGCAGCAGCAGCACCTGTAGGCATGGAGCAGGCCGCGCAGCAGGGAACCTACCGCAGGTGAGGAGGCGCAGCCGATAGGAGCGAGACATGTGAGATTTTTGGATACATTCTACTGCAGGTTTTCGTTTTTTTTTCACTTTTTCTTTTCTAAATACACACTGGTTTAAGGCTTTAGCCTGAAAGCCGCGGTAGAGCTACTCTGCTACCCTCTTCCATCCAGGCTGTAAATACAATATTAAATCGGTAAGTTAATATTTAAATTGAAATAATTTATTTACATGAAATTATCATTAACTTAATGCAAGTTTTCAATAATATTTTAACTTAGTTATCAATAGTGTATGAGATCTAATTAGTCTATACATGAGATACATGATCAAGCTTAGTTAGGATAGTTCACATATCTATATTAATACTTGTTTGTATTTACCCAAATTGTTAGTGATTGTACTACCATGTAGGATCTCACAGTTAAAAAAACTGTTCCCACAGCTATTGTAGATTAGCAACAGCTAATATGAATAATTTCAATCCTAGTCAATTCTGCAGTGTATGAATTTTACTAATCATTTATTGAGGTCTGGGAAGGGATAGGTTGCACTTTTAGTAAGACACTTGTGTTTCTTTTTATAGATTTTGTTTACCAGGTCACAATGGCTGCATGCCTGTCCTCCACAACAGCCAAACAAAGCAGAAAATATAAGTACCTGTCTCCATCACTTCATGTAGATATTTAATAGTATTATACTTTCAACAGACCACACCTGTGCAACTGCCATTCATTATGTTAGTTTTTTTTTTCTCCATAGCCATTTGGATCATTGGAGACATGTCGACATAGTTCTAAGAGAGCTGAAGAAACCATCTCAGGAAACCTCGGCCTCCCAGACATCCGTATCTCCTGGTTTGACTGAGGGGGAAAGGCTTCTCCCCTTTCTTTTTTTCAACTCCCCGTGAGGAAGAGCAGCTCTAGATGTCCTCATCATCAGCTGTGGCGGAAATGACATGGGGGTGGTCAGCAGTGTCCAGTTGGTGAACATGAAGGAGGACCTGCACCAGTTTAACCTTCTCCACCCTCAGATGTCCATCATCTTCTCCTCCATCACCCAAAGGTGTCGATAGAGGGCAGGTGTAAACCCAGCAACAATAGAAAAAGCCAGCAGGTTTGTCAACAGTGTTATGGCTTCTTTTATTCCTAGTTTAAATGGTGCCATCTTTATGCATCCTCACATTAGACATGACAGTCCTTTTGAACAATTGATGTTAAAGCAAAAAGTATAAATATAGCTCTGATTGTTATGTCTAATGTGTTGTTGATGTAGTTTTTTTTATTTCAACAATTACATCTGTTGCCATAGCACTGTTGACAACTCTGTTCCTCCCCCCCAACGCCATTTTACTGTACATAGGTCACTTTTGCTTTCTGGCCCCTCTTTGTTTTTTTTGTGTCCTTTGCTTGTATTGAATCTTGTGTTTAAAAAAATAAATGTTTTATTCTCTATAATGACTGAAAATTCTTTCAACAGTATATAACAAGGGAAGAAATAAGACAAATAATTTATCAGCCAATTTTTGAATTTGATAAATTCCTTCAAGATCTCAATAATAAAATAAACCTTGGCGTCTGTAATATTACAAAGCCAAATCATTCTTATTATGCAGCTACAAAACAGATTTTCTTTTTCTCGAAATGGAAAAAATATCTTTGTGTGAAAGAAAAACAGAAACTTCATTCATTTGTTGTTTATTTAATCAAAACAAACAAACGGACAGCACCTAAGGATATGAAAGAAGTGGCATTAAAGGTGATGCACATATAATGTTAAGTACTTCTCCTTATGATCTTCCTGTAGTTTTAGGCGATTGATATGATCTGTAAGGAAAAAAACATTTTATATTAAAAACTTAAAATTTTTACATTGTCTTAGTTGGAAACCAACTCACCAAAACAAGACAAACGTGCTGTAAACAAATGAGCACACAAACACTTATGCGTGTATGTATAAAAGTACAAAAATGAAGGTGAATCCCATATGACAGCATATCACAAATGGTTAATGCCTTAACTGACAACTCTTGTAAATTTTAAAAAAGTAAAAAAATCTCTGACAACAAAATATGAAATATATCTGGAGTTAGCTGGAAAAAATAGGTAATTTTTTTAAACAAATGTGCCTCTAGTAAGATAAGGCTGCTTGGTCGACAACGGGTTGAAATGATCACATTTCTTATCTACTTTACATGTTAAAACGGTCAAAATAACGTGTTGGTACACACAGACATTGTGTATATGTGTATATATATATATATATATATATATATATATATATATATATATATATATATATATATATATATATATATATATATACACACACAATGTGTGTGTGCCTTGACCGCGAAGCGATCAATAGGTTATTTTGACGGTGAAATGAGCACAACTCAATTTTGTCAAATAAAATCATGAAGCCCTGTTTGTCCATAGATTTTACTAAAACTATGTGATGTTTGAATAAATCAACATGTAAAGTAAATAAGAAATGTGATCATTTCAACCCATGTTCGACCAAGCAGCCTTATCTTAAATGCACAACATCTTAACCTGTTCAGTTTGTAGTTTCCCAGCGTGGTTAACTAGCTACTTTGCTAATTAGGGGAGCTCAGCTAGCAGGAGCTTCATCTACAAATTAATGTACAGAAATATTATTTTACTTACCGCAAAAAATGGAGCAGAGACTTCTTAGACGGTCTGTTAGTGCAATCAGTACCACAGCAAGCCATCTTTGTCCAATAAGTGCACGATTTATAAACACTAATAAAGTTTGTAGATGCAAGTTAGTAGATTCAAGTTCAGAGAAAGTAAATGGCCAAAGTCTTAACCAGTGTTGCCAACTGTCTCCGACAGAAAGTAGCTGAAATTGCCCCAGAAAGTCGCTAGATGTTGCCAGATGACGTCATACGCTAATTTGCATAATGATTATGTCATCACGTGATGACGATTGAAATAAAGGAGGAAAAAAAATATGTTTACATTAGGATTTGATCATACAGGTTAAATAATACATTATTTAAATATTATTTAAATAATACATTATTTAAACAGGGGAAACATGCTACATGGAAATGTGACTTCTGTCTTCAAGAAGAGACTGTGGAACATGTTCTATTATTTTGCCTGAAGTAAACTGTTGAGAAACCTGGTAGCCTACAAAATTGACAAGATATCAAATTGCAACTGGACATCACAGACCTTTTAAAAAAATTTAAAGTTCTGAAACATACATTTGCTGAGACATCTCTAGAAGATGAAATTAATAGAGAGAATATAGTTTTGTTTTTTAGTACTTTGTAAAAAAAAGTAGGGCATATTTAGCATGCATCAAATGTTTCTGTTCATTAAACAGAAGTTTATTGCTTACATTTTCAGTGGGTTTTTTTTGTCATAAGTTTAAAATGTCCAACGTTTTTGAACTCACCATACATTTCGAATGTTCCTTGAATGCACCACAGGTGTGAGATGCAGAGTAATACAGACAAGCTTCTGCCTTAATTCCAGTTGAATGATCGGTTTTATATACATGCAGATTTATTTTTTTTACTTTTGAATTTACTTTAACTACAAAACAACTTTGTTTGTGAGTGGGTGAAATGAACCGAAAAAGGTTTATGATTGGTCAGTCGACATACTCTGATCATTCTGCGTACACATGCGCAGATCATTCCCTTTCTGAGCGTCGGGAAGGAGCAAGCTTGGTCTCTAAAATGCAGGAAATATCGGCGACAAAGTTTCACAGAAAGTACCTAAGGGTGGTCAGAAATGTCGCTAGATTTGTCGCTAGGCGCTTTTTGGAAAAAAAGTCGTTATGGGGGTCTGAAAAGTCTTTAGAAATAGCGACAAAGTCACTAAGTTGGCAACACTGGTCTTAACATGAGTCCCAGGCTGAAGGCCTTCCCCGGAGCAAGCAGGGGGGAAGCAGTCTATGCCGGTAAGCTGCTAGCCACCGTTAGTCACCGTTAGCCACCAGCCTTAGCGCTGACGGCCTGAGACCTGTCAATCAAGAGGACACGCCCCTAAATATTCATAATTTCAAGATTGAATTATGTCTAAACAGATGAGTTAGAATAAAAATTCATCCCCCTCAGAGTTGTCATGACGGTAAACCTGACCTAATAAACCTAAAATGGTTTTTTGAACCATGCTGTAAACAGGTTTATTTCTGCTGTGAAGTTGGCCTTTTTAACATGGGAGTCAATGGGAAATTGCTCCTTTCTGGAGCAAGCCCCCAGCGGATGAGGGGTGAACTGCAATTTTTGTTACTTCCGGGATGGCTTCAATTCTGAGCGGCAGAGTTTGCCCTTTGTTTCCACCCATCTCCTCCTCCTACCTTACGTACTCAGCCAAGAGCCTCGCCCCTGAAGAGCTCCCCTTTAAATGACAACTAATGATGTGCATTTTTGACTGTGTTTATCAAGTGATTTGGAATTTATTTGATTGTAAAAATTCGCAATTAAAATGCCTACAAATCAGAAGTCGCATATATGATGTCACAGAGCTAATGCTAGCTAGGGGTGTCAAATTATCGCGTTAATTGGGATCAATTAATTACAGCCATATTTAGCGCGCTATGTTTTTTAATTGCGTTAATCTCATTTTTAATCTTCAATTTTATAGTTTCTGCATGCGAGTTCCCTTTGAATAAAAAACGTTTTATGCACTGGGCTTCTTCTGCTTGAGTTGTTCAGGGTTAACCATACCCTGAAGTGGACATTGGTTGGCTGTAAACTCATCAGAAGATGACTGGCTTCTGTCGTGGTGGGGAGGGCGAGGTGAGGAGGAACGGTGAGTTGCCGACAGTGTTGCCAACTTCACTATATTTGGCGAGTTTTTAGACCCCTCTAGCGATTCTTTCTAAAAAAAAAAAAACAAGTAGGGGCAAATCTAGCAAATTTTATGGGGTTATTGGAAACTTTTAGGTGAAGCACTGTTACTCTTTTCACCGAGCAGCGGGGCGCTCTCCTGTCTCAGAGCTCACAGCAGGCAACCAGTCTGCACCGCACACTGCAGCTCGCCTCCACTCGGCCACCCAGGTCCACCGGTATGGCAAGCCATCGGTATCAAAAATACTTGCGCATATTACGTGTTGTTTGACTCAGAGAAGATATTTACCCCACTGCGTCCAGAACGTTCATTAATCGCGCATGCTCAAACCAGAAGGTTGCAGGCGCCACTTGGTACTAGTCACATAAACAGTAGAATGTAAATGGCTCGGACTGCATCTGTTTAAGTCTGTTAAATACAATAAATTACTTCATAAAGCCATTTTTTTTATTACATGTATCAAACTTTTGTTCTACCACAATAATGTAATGAATTTAAAAGAAAATACCTCAAGATGAGGGCTTTTCTCAGTAATTATTAGGTGAGATTAAAAAAGAGATTAATTAGATTAATTAATTACAGATCATAATTAATTAATCTCAAAGTTTTTTTTTATCTCATGACAGCACTACTTAAAATGCTCACCAAGACTTTGTGGAGCTTCATGATGGCTCTCACTCAACCGACTATTTCTCCCCCAGCATAGCTGCCACTTTCCACATTTATGGTGGTTTTCTCCACGTTCAATGCTCGTTCCTTCGTCCTGGAGGAAGGAGGCGAAGCTTTACAGTATAGTCCACTAAGTGTTTTTACACAAAACCTAAAGTAACTTTTGCCGCAGGTCGAAAATTAGCGTTTTCTCTGCATCAAAATGTGTCTTTAAAATTAATGGACATATGTTCAATCAATGGTGAATTTCAAACGGGATCAGAAAATAACTATAACTATCGCTCCATTGACTCTCATTAATTTTTTCTGACAGTAGGGGACCCATGGACCGAAAGTATAAGGGCATGACTTATGGCACGTTCACACCGGTCAGCGCATCCACGCGTCAAATTGCTCAAAAAGACGAAAGTTGACACTATAAAATTAAAACCCAGCTGCTTGCGCACTTTGTAGTCTGCATTGGCGGATCAGCGCGTCACGTCCGGTTGTTGCCCTAACCGGGTTTGGCTAGCGTCAGCTAACATAACAAGAAAGTTAAAAGAAAATATTTAACTGCTTACCTGGCACTCCAATATCCTCCGATATCTTCCTCCAAATAAATCCAATCTCTTCCTGTCCTTGTATAAAGACGAAGACAGGTCATATAATTCACGAAAATTACAGACAGCGACGATTAGTTGATTCTCCATTTTGAATGAATGACTTACCCACTTGGTGCTTAGGTACCATAGACTTGCATGTAATCTAGCTGCCCTGCTGCCTGGACACGCTGACCGCACCATTAGGCTCCCCATCCAGAAAGATCGATGTTTAAAGAGTTCCCCCCTCCGCTTATCCTCCACACTTGGCCACGCCCCTGCGTCCCTCCTGGCACTGCCCACTTTGGTAGAATTTTTCAAATGTTGTCTGGGGGCGAGGTTATGATTTTTCATGGGGTTCAGTTCCACTTTAAGCACCAGCCAATGAGCATGTAGGTCCAACCCTCTGACTCTGATTGGCAGATGAATGCATTCAGTTGCAAAGTCACACCATTATAAATTTGTGAAAAATGTATTTTTGAATAAAAACTGATTAAATTAAATAAAATGGCTAAAAAATAATCTCTATTCTTTGGAAAAATTTACAGTTAAATAATTATTTTAACAAATAAATAGATTTCTAAAGAAAAAAAAGGAAAAATGTTATTCTAAAGAGCAATGAATTTTATATGAATTCAGTTCTTTTCACTATATATATATATATATTTTTTTTTTTTTACATATTATTCATTCATTGAGTCATTGTTAAAAGGTTGTATTAATTTATTTAATTTTAAGCCTTCAGGCGTTCCATAGTTTTAAAGGTTATGAAGACCAGCTGAAGACCTTCCTATTCAAACATGCTTTTATATCTTTTAAAATATGTTTATATTTCTTTTTGAATTACCCTCAAAATTCAAATTGTTATTGTCTTTAAAATCATGTTTGGATTTGTGTTATAATGTGTAGGGTCTATTTTTAAGGCACTTCATAATTTTATCTGTAAAAGGTACTATAAGTAAAATCCACATCTTCACGTAATTTCCATAATCCTTTCAATTAACTCTGACCAGCTCCCCTGACCCTGTTGAACAAAAGCATTTCTACAGCATGATGCTTACCTTGTTTCACTGTGGAGATGATGTATTAAGGGTAATTTGCAGTGTCAGTTTTTGACCACACTTTGCATCTGACTCTTTATGTAATGGGCCATAATGTTGTGTTTTGGCCTCAACAGCCCAAAGAACCATCTTCCATGTGTTTGCTGTGTCCCCATAATAAAGCGATCACTGTTAATAGTTCAAAGCTTGAGATTTTCTTTTGTAACCTAATCCTGTTTTTTTTTCTTTTTGGTGGAGATTCCAGTGTTTACAGATGCATTTTTGGGCTGAGGTTACCACAACTATGTCTTGTAATAATCTGGACCATGAGCTTTTCAGTGACGCTGTTGTTGTATTTACACATCCATTTGTGGGTTGTGGTTGTGTAGTTCTTAGTTCATATTGTTTGGTTTGTTTTACCATTTACACGTTTGTTTGTTTTTCCCCCTCTCTCTGCCGTCCTGCAGTGTGGAGGCGGACTGGGATGTTTTCTTGTGTTTTCTTTGTTCCCCTTACTCTCTTGTATCTTCAACTCACCCTCTCCCTCTTAACTTTTTCCCTACCTCTCTTCATCTTCTTCCCTTTTCCCGTTTATTTTCCATCTAGGTGTCCATAATATCAAAAAGAAAAACCACAATTTCTAATTAAGATTTTTTACACATAAACTCAGCAAAAAAAGAAACGTCCCTTTTTCAGGACTGTGTATTTCAACAATAATGTTGTAAAAATCAAAATAACTTTACAGATCTTCATTGTAAAGGGTTTAAACAATGTTTTCCATGCATGTTAAATTAACCATAATCAATTAATTAACATGCACCTGTGGAATGGTCGTCAAGACCTTAACAGCTTACAGAAAGTAGGCATTTAAGGTCACAGTTCTAAAAACGCAGGACACTAAAGAGACTTGTCTACCGACTGTGAAAAACGCCCAAAGAAAGATGCCCAGGGTCCCTGCTCATCTGCGTGAACGTGCATTAGGCATGCTGCAGGGAGGCATGAGGACTGCTGATGTGGCTAGGGCAATAAATTGCCATGTCCGCACTGTGAGACGCCTAAGACAGCACTACAGGGAGACAGGAAGGACAGCTGATCATCCTCGCAGTGGAAGACCACGTGTAACAACAGCTGCACAGGATCGGTACATCCGAAAATCACACCTGCGTGACAGGTACAGGATGGCCACAACAACTGCCCGAGTCACACCAGGAAGACAATCCCTTGTAGGCCTGTTGTAAGGCAGGTCATTACCAGACATCACCAGCAACAACGCCGCCTATGGGCACAAACCCACCTTCGCTGGACCAGGCAGGAGTGGCAAAAAGTGCTCTTCACTGATGAGTCACGGTTTTGTCTCACCAGAGGTGATGGACAGATTCGTGTTTATATTCGAAGGAATGAGCGTTACACCGAGGCCTGTACCCTGGAGGGGGATCGATTTGGAGGTGGGGGGGGTCCGTCATGGTCTGGGGCGGTATATCACATCACCATCCGACTGAGCTTGTTGTCTTTGCAGGCAATCTCAATGTCTTGCGGTACAGGGAAGACATCCTCCTCCCTCATGTGGTACCCTTTATCCATGCTCATCCGGACATGATCCTCCAGCAGGACAATGCCACCAGCCATACTGCTCTTTCTGTGCGTGAGTTTCTGCATGACAGCAAAGTCAGTGTTCTGCCATGGCCAGCGAAGAGCCCGGATCTCAATCCCATTGAGCACGTCTGGAACCTGTTGGATCGCAGGGTGAGGGCTAGGGTCATTCCCCCCAGAAATGTCCAGGAACTTGCAAGTGCCTTGGTGGAAGAGTGGGGTATCATCTCACAGCAAGAACTGACTAATCTGGTCCAGTCCATGAGGAGGAGATGCACTGCAGTACTTTAAGCAGCTGGTGGCCACACCAGATACTGACTGGTACTTTTGAATTTGAGCCTCCCTTCATTCAAGGACACATTATTCTATTTCTGTTAGTCGCATGTCTGTGAAACATTTTTAGTTTATGTCTTATGGTGTTTACTCTTTTAGTGTTCATACAAATATTTACACACATTAAGTTTACTGAAAGTAAAAACAGTTGAAAGTCAGAGGACGTTTCTTTTTTTGCTGAGTTTTATATCAAGTGGAGTACTATAGCAAAAGCCATAATGCTCCACTTGTGAAAGTAAATCTGTTGGGCTTCTACTTGGTACTCAGACACCAATTCTGAGTGCCACTTTGCCAGACAGGACATGTTGAAAAACATTTTAAAAAATCCTAATTTGTATTACTATGACAGCTGTGCTTCTTGAACACTACTAAACTCCATGATGTGCACTCTGGTCACATTTACACACTAGCTGCTATCTGTCTGGATGGAGAAATAGGGAAATAAGGGAAAATTAATTTGTTCATGAGAAAACCTGATACAAGCAGACAACTTGACAAGTGTGTAGTCATAGAGCCATTTTAGAGCCAATTACAATGGTGTTTTAAAATGACAAAACTATACTTTAATGCACCTATTTAATACTGATGTTGTTAAATGGGTAAATAGTACTGCACTTGTAAAGACAAAAGTCAAATTTACTGTGGTATACAATAACATGTAAACCTTCACTGGATTAACAAATAATCTCTATAAGAAATGTAAAATGCATGCATTTCTTTTTCATGATTTACTTGAAAAAAAACAAACAAGATATTTACAGACAGTCCTTCCTATTTTACTCATAGCATCTGCTCAAGACAAGAGAACAGATCACAGGCTTGATATCAGCACTTCAAAAACTCAAATTTCCCATGGATGCTCAAATTGTATTTCTAAAACAAAACAACAGGAGAAATAATGGTTAGTCTGCAGCATTTACATACTTTTTATTTAGGCTGACATTTAGCTAAAAAAGGTTTTTAGAGAAATGTTTCTGTTTTTAAAAAGCATGCTGTTCTAACAGTATGCCAGATATAGTTAATCATAGCATTGCAACACTATGGAGTTACTTACATATTTATTCTACATTGCGGATGTGTTTTGGTGAATGAGATCCATTATGGAAAAGTGTACATTTCTCAAAGTTTCTTTGTCTAGGATTTAATGGATGAGACAGAAAATCTAATGTTCACTTATTTAAAAAGACCCAGGATGGACCAGTCCCTGTGATAAAAATCCATTTTCATGTATGAACATAATTAGTGCTTCTTCAGATTTTTAAAAACATCCAACTCAATTGCTTCAACAACTAAGAATTTTTAAAATAATGGTGTATGAGCACCTCACCAAACGTGAGGCATACCTGATGACTATTTGAACAATTTTGCAGGTGCAGGAAAAAAATATTATTTCTTAGAAAATAAATATCAATGTTTAACAGTCTTAAGGCATGATTTATTAAAGGTTTGCGCTTGTTAAAACGTGCGGGCGCAAAAACATGCAGAAGGTGATTTACTAAGCAGGCGCAGGGAGGACTGCGCCTGTTAAACCCGCAGCAAGATGCAAACTTCATGAATCCACTGCACCTATTCCTCTTCTCCATGGGTGTGGACAGTGCATGGAGCAGAAAGGCTGGCACAAACAGCAGTGGACACAAAATCCTAATTTAAAGGCTGCTCTTTGCGCCTGTTACGATTTGCACACACAATCTTAGTAGATTCGTAGTAGATACTCACACACAAATGAAGGACAACCCACTGGCGCAATGTTTTTGAGGTGCACACAATATTGCGCTCTATAGTTGGAATATTGATAAATCAAGCTCCTAGTCTGTAACAGCTGGTTTGAATTTCTGAAACATACTTTGTGTATCAATTATAAATGCGATGGTTTGCTAAAGATCACACCATGCAACCAATGCCCAAAAGCAGTAAAAGGTATGTTTTAGGTTTGAAATTTAATAGTCACACTGAGAAGTGAGAAATAACAAGAGAATAAGAAAGGTTTCTGGAGGATTTAAAATAAAATATATTTTTTTAAAGAAAAGAAAGGGAAAACAACTAAACTACAAATAATACAGTTATTTATGGAAGTCCAGATTTCTTTGATGCTTGCTGTCAGCTCTTCTTTGTTTTTGGGTCTGGTGCCCCTCCTTTTTCCTCTTGATGATACACCATAGATTCTCAATGGGGTTTAGGTTCAGCGAGTTGGCTGGCCAGTCAAGCACTGTGATGGCATAGGCATCAAACCAGGTTTTGGTGCTTCTGGCGGTATGGGCAGGGGCCAGGTCCTGCTGGAAGATTAAATCTGCATCTACTTACAGATCCTCAGCAGAAGGAATCATGAAGTCCTCAAAAACATTTTGGTAGAATGGTGTGGTGACCTTGGATTTAATAAAGCAGAGTTTACCAACACCTGCACCTCACATTGCACCCCAAATCATGACTGACTGTGGATATTTCACACTGGACCTCAAGCAGCTTGGGTTCTGTTCATCACCCGTCTTCCTCCAAACCCTTTGACCTTGATTTCCGAATGAAAGGCACAGTTTACTTTCATCGGAAAAGAAGACCTTGGATCTGGGAGATCCGGTGAACCGTCGAGCGTCAATGATGCCTGAAAAGAGGATAAATCGAAGGTGAAGCCCAGGAATTTCAGAGGGTTCCTGGGCAGAGTAAGGGGACCTACTGGCTTCACCTCAGGAAGAGGGACGCAGATGTCGGAGAAGGAGACGAAGTGGGGGTGATGACCAAAAAGTCATCCAGGAGGGGGAGGACGTAAGGTAGGCTGTAGGTATTGAGCAAGACCCAGCACAAGGCTTCAGAAAGGGAATCAAGGATCCGGTGGTTACTTCTGCTGCTGAAGGCAAGCCGGACCGCGAAGTAGTAAGGCAGGACCTGAAAGGCACTGGTGATGTCCTCTTTGGAGAGCCATGCGCCCTGGCCCGGCAGACGGAAAAGATGATAGCATGGTCGATGGTGGCATACTGCATAGAAAAGTTGGGGAAGGGGATGAGGCTGTGTACGCTGGGCACAGAGGAACCATAGGGTGTTGACAGGTGAATAATCAGTCGCTTCTTACCGGAGTACTTTCGGTTAGCGATGCCCAAGGGGCTGACCTGGAAGACTGGAAAAGGAGGGTTAATAAAAGAACCGATCATGAATCCCTCCATGACCTCCTTAAGGAGGAGAGAATCGACTGTCGGGCTCAGAAAGGCAGACCACAAATTGGCGTAGTGGCTGACTGGTGGAGGACTGACAGAATCGGTGTAACAGCCTGCAGAGCCGCTGAAACTGCAGGTGTAGCGAAGGAAGCAGAGGGGGGCACGAGGGGGGGCTGTAACTGCCCCAGAAAGGAGGGATGCAGGGATGAGGGGATGTATGTACACAATGGAGAAGGTGCAGTCTGCATGGACAGGGAGGAGAAAAACTGGCCATAAGATAGCAAAATCAAAAAATGAGGGAGCAGGCACTGGGGAAATGAAAGCTGGCTCCCACCAGGGGGGAGCTGTGGGTGCCAAAGAAGCCTAAAAAGGAAGGATTTAGTGGTCGAGCGGCTGAAAGGGATGCTTTTTTCCCAGTCACATCTGGGCGGCCTGAAGCAGCAACAGGGGAGAGCCGATCTCGAGGCGAGGCCCTGGGGCGAAGCAAGGAAAGCTGGTGTGGGCAGGAAGGAGAGGGAGGAGGGAGAGCTCGGACTGAGCGAATTGAAGCGGGAGAGCGCTGAGGCGAGGCCTCGAGGCACAGCGAGAAAGCCCGCGGTGGGGAGGGAGGAGAGGGAGAAGGAGAAAGCCAGCCCGAGCGATTCCTAGGACAGCCGCTACGAGACACGGAAGAGATCCGTCTGAGAGAGCTGGGACAGGGGAGCTGCAGCCAAGGAAGACAGGCTGGAATCCTACTGGACCGACAAGAGCCGGACACTGTGGGACACTTGATGCAACATGGATGGGTGGTTGACGGCCCGGTAGAGAAGGGATTGCTGCGGAGCAGCTCCTTGGACGGATCGACAGAAATGGAGAGGATGTCCATGTCAAGAGACTGGAATGAACGCTGGAGGTAAGGTGTAAGACGCAAGCACGAGGGGTGAAAAAACGATCGAGACAAACGAGGAGCCCTAGACGGGCTGAGTTTATATAGACTTTAGAGAAATTAGATATGTGATCCAGGCGTGAGACGCCAGGTGAATTGAGTTTGGGTAGATTGCGAAGTGGGAAGTGGATTTTGGGACGTGGCCCTGCTCCCGAACTTAAGTTAACACATTAACTCTATCTATGAAACAAAAATAATTTCCATTTTAACTAATGACACAATATCTATTTATTATTCATAAACAACTTTAATAATAGCTAAAGCAATGCATATTCTTATACATGTAATATTACAGTTCCATACTTGAAAAAGGTTTAGGTATCCCACCCAGTGGATGAGAATAACTTCTCTTACCACAGGAATAAAGTCAAAAGACAATGCAAAAGCAACATACACAAAAAACTAGCTTGCCAGAGTTTATAGGATCCTAATCAGGATTATTTTTTAATGTGTCTAAAATGTAACAGCAAAGCTGAATAATTGGTGTTAAGCCTGTTTTTTTTTTACTGAACCAGAAACAGCATACTAAGTGCAGCTCGATGTGGAGAATCCCAAGGCTTGCCGTCATGCAAGAGGGTGAGAATTTATTCAGTTCTTCGTACTCTGTATCTGAATGTGGCACATTTTCATAAATAAATCTTTATATTATTAGGAAGTCTACAGCACTCTAATGCTAATTGTTGTTAAAACAGAGAACTGGGATGATTATCCAAAAAACACTATTATTGATGAGGGATTTGAACAATGCATTATACTAAGATGCTTACCCATTCTCTCAACTCTCCAGATAACATTCAGATGAGATCCTATACCATGTGTGGGTTTCAAGCCCAATTCAAACCTCCCAACCCACAATACAGAGCTAGGAGCAACAATTCAATGCATTAATTTACAATTGTGCCTTGTTTTTTTTTTACATATCAATCATGTTAGATGCTCCTTTATTAAATATTGATAAAATTACCTTCTGTAAATACAGATCATTCTATATTCAATTCTGTCTATTCATGTGTTGACACAGTGTCATATAAAGTATCAGCACCTTTACAGGCTTGATCTGTTTCTGCTTTTTCTGTTGCACGCAAAAGTTTCATCCAATAAAACACATTTCAGTGTTAAAGATACTAAAACAAAATACAGTTTTAAAATGTTGATATTATTTAGATTAATTTAGAGAAAAAAGCTTTCATAACTGACCTTGGTTCCATGACAGAAAACTATAACTTTGTGCCACCACTGGCAACAACAACCATCCTAAAACATTTGTCAAAATGGTCAATGAGTCTTTTAGATCACTGTGGAGAATTTATTTTTATTTTTTTGCCCACTTTTCTTTGCTGAGTTCTTTTAATCTCTCCACACTGGAGGGTTAAGCAAGTATGAATGGCCTGTTCAAGGTCAAGCCACCTTTTCAATGTCCATTTATTCAGGCATTCAGATGTGGACTTGCTGATGTGCTTCAGATCATTGTCCTGCTGCAAAGTGTACATGGGGTTGAAGTTAAACTAAATGCCAGACATTCTCCTTCAATAATTTTTAATGGAGTGCAAAATTTCCAGGATCCCTATTCTAAAGCAGCAAAGCAGCCCCAAACCATCACAACACTACCATCGTGTTTGACTCTTTTTATAAATGTGTTTTAATGAAATGCTTTGTTAGAACATTTTAATGCACAATTTCAATACAGTTTAAATTTTGTATTTTCAGTCTTTGGACTCAAAGTATTGGGGATCATTCAAATGTTTTGGGTAAGAGATGGGCCTGTCTGGTCTTTTTGGTCAGCAGTTGCTTTGTCCTTGGAACTCTTCCATGAATGCCATTTTGCTCAGTCTCTTTCTTATTGTTGAATCATTAAGACTGACCGCTAAGACAAGCCAGTGCCGATCTGTTTTTGGCCCTCTGGATGAGTTGTCAATGCCCCTTTGGAATAATTTTGGTATTCCGGCCACTACTGGAAAGGGTTATTGCTGTTCCATGCTTTCTTAGTTTGTGCACAATTACTCATATTGCGGTATGCTTGTTTACATTGGTAAATGAAGAGTTGAGAGATCTCACACTGCAGGGTGAGCAGTAATTAGGCATGGATGAGGCTAGTAACACTAAACCAAAAAATGTGGTAAACAGTTAATTCATGATTTAACAAAAGGGAGAATGTTTTGTTTTTTTCCAAATAGGGCCAGATTGGTATTGTTGGTTTATTTTTTCCCCTCGATAAATTAAATTATTTAAATTATTGAGTGTTTCTCTGTTATATTTTTAACTGGTATTAAACATCTGTTAAAAAAACTAAAACACTTAAGTGTGACCAAAAAGCAATAAGAGAAGAAAATTGTAAGGGCCAAGTCATTCTCATGGCACTAAATATCTTTGCCATCAACAAATCATTAGCATTCCAAGACCTGTTGATTTCACAAATTCATTTCTTGTCTTGTCAATGAAACATTATCTCTCTTTTCTTATAGGTACATGGCTATAGTACATCCTCTGAGACCTCGTATGAAGTATCAGACAGCCTACTGCCTAATAACAGGAGTCTGGATAGTTCCCATTCTGATATCAATTCCTTCAGCCTATTTTGCTTCTGAGACCATGTACCCTAATGGAGGCACCTCCTCAACCACTCATAAAGTCTTCTGTGCCCAGATCTGGCCTGTAGACCAGCAGGCCTATTATCGATCCTACTTCCTGTTTGTTTTTGCTGTGGAGTTTGTTGGCCCTGTCATTGTCATGTCAATGTGTTATGCCTGCATTTCCCGAGAACTGTGGTTCAAAAATGTCCCAGGTTTTCAGACGGAGCAGATAAAGAAGCGGTTACGTTGTCGTCGCAAAACAGTGATGGTCCTCATTGGAATTTTGACGGCGTACATCCTGTGCTGGGCACCATACTACGGCTTTACCATCCTACGAGACTTCCATCCGACACTCATCTCTCGCCAGAGAAATTCATTGGTGGCTTTCTACATTATTGAGTGCATTGCCATGAGCAACAGTATGATTAACACTTTTTGTTTTGTCAGCGTCAAGAACAACACTGTGAAGTACCTAAAGAAAATTGTCCTGTTGCGCTGGAGGTCAACGTATGTCTCTAATAAGAGTGTTGATGAAATGGATATAAGAACTTCCTCCATGCCAGTAACTGAAGAGATTGAATGCATTCACCTAAGGTGATGAGAATAAACTTTGGTAATGCTGTCATCAAGCATTCAACTGCTTTTATCCAAATTCCATGACACTGAGTTTGTCCCTATATTTCAGAAAGAGTTCAGTTATTGAGGAGTATAATGAAATTTTGAAACAGCCATTTGGAGCAGCTGTGACTCAGAAAATTCATTACCTTTCAATCTAAATGTTCCCTACTTCACAAGATTTCTCTAAGAAAGACAGTCTATGTTGAAGTGTGTTATCTTGTTTCAAAGTGCTTTGAGTGTTTCACAAGTATGTGAGTAGTGTCCACTGACTATACAATCTTTAGCAGAAAAAAATATTACAAGCCCTTTGTATCTATAAAAGAGACAATATAGACCAATAAGTAGTGTACAAAGTGTGTGAAATAATTAAATGTGGTTTGTGGTGTGAAAAAGCTTTAAGTAATTACAAGACAAGCCTACACAAGTGCGATCCAAGACTTTGGTTGAGATGGATTATTGCCACACTATCATTACACAGCAAAATTGTTTATGCCATGTAATCATTGTTTTATTCATACTGTGGCTATACGTTTAGTACTGTAAAATATTGCTTTATCTGTAACAAACATTTTAAATGAAGCACCTGATTAACTGCGTTCTGATCCTTCTATATAACTAATCTTTGTATTACTTGTACCTGCTTTCTTTGTAGTGATATTGAGCTAGATCCGCTTTGAAACGGAAATGGTTTTGTAAGATTTGCCTCAAGTATTATCAAACTGATAACTAGTAATCCAAAAAGAAAATTTCTATTTTTTTCTTAGTATAGTTGAAAAATTAAATACTTTTACCTGATACTTTGTTCTGATTGTATTGCATGTCTTTGTAAAAAATAAATTGTGGATTTTCAGTAATAAATATTGACAGACGGAAACAAATTGTTTTTTGGTCATGTTTTTTTGTATTTGTTTGCAATTTTCCTGATGTATTAATGCATTTAAAAATCCTAAAATCTGCAAAAGACTGTACTTTTTAAAATCATTTGTTTCTTAATTTTTAAGTAACTCGGTGCTTGTTTCAGATTTGTCTGAGCTCACCATTTACTCTGATTAAAAACAAAACAAAAGATTAAATGGGTTCATTAAATATTCCTGAACTACACGATGTCATAGTAAATACCAGACAAGGCTTAAGTGCTGTGCCTACCACTGGAAAAAAGTAAGCAAATATAAACACCTGGATTATCTTAACCCTTAAAACAAGAAAACAAGAAACATTTGTAAGGACAAGAACACCTGCAGACTGTCTACTTAATCTAAAACTCTGACTTAAAGTCTGTCTTTTCTTCTGGACACATAATGTAGCGACATTCATTGCCTATTTAAATCTCATTGTTGAAAATGTATTAAGAAGTCTGCTCATGAATCTTTCATTCTTCATCTGTCTGTTTCTAAATTAGGGCAGTAAGGTTGTCTTTATATGTCTGTGTGAAGACACAATGGGAACTTGGCACATATGGTTCTTTAGTATTCAAGGGAATCTAATTGCATTTATTGATAAATTATGAAATATTTTCTATCAGTCAAAAGCTATGATTAGTCAATGCAAATTGTGCTCCATCAAGATGCTAACATTTTAGGTTTGGAGTACATCCAGAATGCCCCCCCCCCCCAGGACCCCAAGACAGATGAGCAGCAAAGTGAATGTCTCAGCCAACCGAAGAATAGCATAGAAGTGGAGGAACCATAATAGAATGATAGTCATGTGAGGTATGTACCAATGGCAAATTGAGGGAATGACTGACATAAAGCAATCTCATCGCCTCAAAGCTGGACTTGGAAGAATAAACAGTAGGAATAAAACAATTAATGATTACCCTTTTCAGGTTATTTGTATAAAAATGTAACTACCAGTGAAGATGCTCTCTGTGACATTGCTGTTGAGAACTCCGGGTATTTCAGCTGTCCCTGAAATTTAGCTTCTCAGACCTTTTTACCACAGATACAAGCAGAAGGCAGTATTAGATACGTAGCTGAATCAAATGAATGGCTCAATACAACATCTTTCCACTCATTTGATTCAGCTGTGTTGGAACAGGGATGCATCTACAACGTGGAGGACAGTAGATCTCGAGGACCAGGGTTGGAGACCACTGCCTTACAGCAAGAATGTCATGGGTTGGAAACTAGGCCAGGGGTCTTTTTGCATTGAGTATGTCCTTCCCATGCATGCAGGGATTCTTTCCGGGGTACTCTGGCATCTTCCCACAGTCTAAACAGCATAAATATTAGGGTATCTAATTATTCTAAATTCCCATTAGATATGAGTATATGCATGAATGATTGTTTGTCCTATGTGTCTCTATGTTGCTCTGTAATGGACTGGTGATTTGTCCAGGGTGTACCCTCGCTCTCCTCCAGTGGCCACTGGAGATAAGAGTCAGCCTCCCTGCGTTCCTGCAAGAATAGGCAGATAGACAATGATTGGATGGATATTCATTAATTAGAATATGTGCTCTGATGAGACTCACTTCCCAGATTAAATATTCATTTTAAATATGACAAACTTTAAATGGGTACCAATGATACTATTCAATAAGCTCATATTCATGTATAACATGTTTTTCATGGGCTTTAAGGGGAAAATGGTCAGTTAAAAAATATAAGCTTAAAGACATGAGTCTGTAATTAATCTAGATAAGGTGTTTAACTTCAATAATTGAGTTTATGTAGTAAAATTACTTTTCAATCATATTCAAATTTTTCGAATGGGTCTGTATATCCCCCGCAACCCCACATACAATGGACGGGTACAGATGATGGATGGATGGATGGATGGATGAGTCTGTATATCCACTTTATTCCTTGAACATGTGATGCATTGAGTCAATTCAGTTGCCCCTTCTATTCATGCATTTTTGCTTGTGTATAAATGGTTCCATGCACAGCAAATACTGAAAAAAACAAGTAAGAACATCAACTTTTAGATCTTGCTTGGGATAATAACAGATAAAGATAACACTTCACCAGTTCATTCTTCTTTCAAAGATTAGGATAAAGACCTGAGGAACTGGACACTGATTTTATATACTAGCATAATTATCTGCCTTTCAACTTTATTAAATGGAGGTAAAAAGAAAAATGATCAAAAACATATAATAAAATATGGCATTGAAGGTCCATTTTCAACTCCAATTCAATACAAATACATCACTTGTGTATTTTATTGATTTTAAGTGCATTTCATTTTCTGAATGTCATCTGGCAGAAAAGGATCAGAATGTTGTGCATTAATGAATAATCACAGATCATTTAAGGATGTGAATACATTATTCATTTTTTCTGAAATCCAAAAACATACATTATCTGTTCTAAGCAGTGCTGTTAATCCGTTTTGGAAACAAATTTTGATGTTCAGTCAAAGCCCTGCAGTAGCATAATGATTTGCATCCTCACTTGTATTTAAAGTACAAGTCAAATGAGCAGAGCTCCAAGGCTTTTCGTGGCCTTGTAAAATGTAGAGTCCTCATCCAAATTAGTTGTGATTTATCATCTGTGGGTATCCAATGAAAAATAATCCCCTGATCCCAGGATCCACCTTTAACACACACCAACTGATGACACAGGTTAAAATTAATCTGATTAAAGTTGTAGCTACAGTGCAACAAATAGGCCTGTACAGATGTGATTACCAAAACATAACAATAAGTCATTAGTTAAGCTGCTAACTAATAACTTCAAAAATACAGCTCACTATAAAACAAACTGTTGGCACAGCTACCATGATCAAGCTGGAAGCTGTTAATATAATCCTGATGTTGGTAGAGTAATATTTTATTGCAAATATTAATATTTACAAAACCCTAATAATGTTGATCCCAGCAACACAATAATTAAAATGAAAAATGTTCACTCTATTTTTCTATACCAAAGGCCTGCACAAAAATTTGCTGTTTTTTTTCTAGATACGTTTATCTAAAACTACATATATTTTGATAGATCGATACATCATGAACATATAATATTGTTGTGTTTTGTTAAATGCTGATAACTTTGTGAGCCATGTGTGGTTGAAGTTCATATAGGAACAGAGAAGAAGCTCTCTGGACTGGTTAACCATACAACTCAGAGAGCAGACTGATAGACATAGTAAAAACATTCCTTACATAGCTGACAAGTTTTATTGCAATCACAAGCCCCTCCAGCATAATGATCCTGTCAAAGAAGCTCCTTTTGACATTAGCAAGATGTTACTGTTCCTCTTTGTTCTACTCTTTGCAAAATGTTCTTAGATTGCACTGGACAAACTGTTTATCCCGTGTAGTAAAAAGAAGAGTCTTCCTTTCCTTAAATGGAAATGTGACTTTTTTATTGGACAATTCATTTCTGCGCATGTCAGTGTGTGTCCTTGTAACCATAATCCCCAGTTTCCACTTCAAAGCCCATGAAAATTATTACATTCACCATTAATCTATAAGCTTTTATAATGTAAAAGATGTTATCAACACATTTCAGAACTAAAGAATCCCTTTGAATAAGAGATGAAACATTGACAACATAAGAGATGAAACAACTTTAAGAAACAACAATGAAGTGCAGTTGCCTTCTGTGTTAAGACTTAACAAAACAGTGTATAACTCAGCAGCTGCTGATTTCTTTCAGTGCCGAAAAGCTTCCAGTTTCCTGCCTCACTACTTCAGTCACCCTTTTCTACAGCTCTGATCAATAAGAGACCACTTTCTTCAGTTTTTTTTATCTAACTGCTTCATCTGCCAGGATGTCACTCTGACTGTTATTGATTTTTTATTTGTTACAAATTCCAAAGGATCATCTGATGAAAAATGTTTTCTGTTATCAGCACTTTGATAACTTTGAAGCACCTGTACTTCTTTGCAGTAAGAGCTGGTCTTGTTTAAAGGACAATTGGACACAAACCTCTGATGTCAGTTTGTAGAAATTAACTTTAACTGTTATACAGCTATTATTTAGGTTATGGCTTAATATACCACAAAAGATAGATGGTGCGTACTGCAATCCACCTCACAGTGGATGAAAGAAGAATCGACCAATCATTGCTCTGGATCTAACTGGAGTACTGGACAGCTCCCCTATCAATCTTTGTTGAGCTAAACGATTTGCATTGTTTTGGAGAAAGTTGAAATATATATATATACACACACACATTATACAACTTACCCCCATATATATATATATATATATATATATATATATATATATATATATACACACAGACCCTTTCCAAAAAATTCGAATATCATGGAAAAGTTGATTTATTTCCTTAATTCTATTCAAAACATTAAACTTCCATAGATGATAGATTCAGGGCCCACAACTTAAAGAACATTTTGCAGTTTAAACCCCACCTTAAACCACTGTTTAGAGAAATATATTGGGAACTGGTTCTAAATAAAAACTTACTCGTAAATAAATTAGACTTCTGGAGTTGTTTGTGAGAAAATTTAACTTCCGCCAGACCGGAAGTGAAGTAGGCGAAGGGAGAGCTGTCAGCTCCATCAATAGAAAACAATGGACAATGTTTAATGCAGAATCTGACACTGAAGAAACCTTAAATGTTTACAATTACACATGTGGACCACAACCGTACAGCTATGAGCCTTCTGTGCGCCCCAGAGAGCAGAGAGAGACCAGGGGAAAGATTAATGGCCAAAGAAGACAGATAGAGCTGTGGTGTCAGGACAATCAGTGGAGAGTGGTGAGACCGATGTTAGCATAAACTTGTGTGCTAACGTCATAATTTCGTACAGATTACTATCATGTACCAGAAAATAAAAAACACTAGTATTCATCAGCTAATATAGTATTGATCCTTGACAATAATACACTTTTCTAAGTTGTGTCAAACTCATTAATATCCGTTTGTCATGTTTGCAGGGTTTTAATGACTCAAAGGCAGCAACAAACTCAGAACACAGGACAGAGGTTTGGATATAATAAGATGATATTTATTTAGGAACTGCGGCAGAAAATGGATATTAGATGCAGATGGGAGAGTAAGACAGAGAGTGGATGGCTACTGACAGGATGATCGTGACTTCTGATCTTTGGAGGTGGTAAGTAGGATCCTGTATCGGAGGTAGGTAGAGACTGATGGACTTCTTGGCTGTGTGTGTTTGCAGGTGAAGCGGGCAGACAGGCAGGCGGATGGAGTACAGACAGACCAGCGGAGGTAACGGTGCAGAAGCTGACCAAGAGGAAATCCAGAGTAGCTGGTAAGTTTGTTTCCAGGGATATCTTCCGACGGAGCGGAGATCAGAAGAGGGAAAATAATTCGGAGCACAAAGGGATCTGGGTCTGTGAGGTAACCAGGAAGAGTAAGCACACAAAAAATGTCCAAACGGTAACATTTGGCGCAAAGTTGGCCGTATTTACCACGCTAGCAGCGAGAACAAGCTAGCGTCAGCTTGCAGCTCCCGTCCCTCTCTTGAAGCTGGAGATGATGAGTCCAAACGAGCTGCACCTGCCGCCAATCAGCCACGCCCCTGCAGAGATGGTAGGAGAGCAAACACACAGCAGAAACACCAGCTAAACACAGGATCCCAACACGGTTAACGTAACGTGGTATAAAACTTTAGGGACAGAGAGAGGCGACGTAAGACAAGGCAAGGCAAGGCAATTTTATTTGTATAGCACACTTTCAACAGCAGGGCAATTCAAGGTGCTTTACATGATTTGGTGATTTAAAAAACAAAAAAAACAATGGAAATTAAAAGTAAAAGAAACACACATTACACATGATACACAATAAAGCAAGAGAAAGATAAAAAAAGCAAGAGAGCATGAACACATTTCATTCATCAAGCATTTACTCGAAGGCAATTCTAAACAGATGGGTTTTTAGTCTCGATTTAAAGCAGTTCAGAGTTTCAGCAGCTCTACACTCGTCAGGAAGTCTGTTCCAGATAAGGGGAGCATAGAAACTGAAAGCTGCTTCTCCATGTTTAGTTCTAATAATAATAATAATGGCTTGCATTTATATAGCGCTTTTCAAGACTCTCAAACCGCTTTACAACTCCATTATTCATTCATTCTCACACTGGTGGAAGCAAGCTTTGATTATATCCACAGCTGCCCTGGGGCAGACTGACAGAAGCGGGGCTGCCATATCGCGCCATCGGCCCCTCTGGCCAACACCAGTAGGCAGTGTGTGAGGGGTTTTTAGTAGGCTAGAGTTGGAGGACCTGAGTGGTCTTGGTGGTTGGTACCATGACAACAGGTCTTCAACATATTTTGGTGCTAAGCCATGTACTGATTTATAAACTAGTAGGAGTATTTTGAAATCTGTTCTCTGAGCTACAGGGAGCCAGTGTAAGGACTTTAGAACGGGGGTGATGTGCTCTACTTTCCTGGTTCTAGTGAGGACACGAGCGGCAGCGTTCTGGATCAGCTGCAGCTGTCTGATTGACTTTTTAGGCAGACCTGTGAAGATGCTGTTGCAGTAATCAATCCGACTAAAGATAAACGCATGGATGAGTTTTTCTAGGTCATGTTGCAACATCAGTCGTTTAATCCTAGAAATGTTCTTCAGGTGATAGAACGCTGACCTTGTTATTGCCTTTATGTGATCCTGGAGGTTCAGGTCTGAGTCCATTACTACACCTAGGTTTCGAGCCTGATCAGTAGTTTCTAGCTGTATTAATTGAAGCTGTGTGCTGACTCTTGATCGTTCCTCCTTGGGTCCAAAAATAATCACTTCAGTTTTGTTTCTATTCAGCTGGTTATGGCACATCCATCCATTTATTTGGTCAATGCATTGATTTAGGGTTTGAATGGGTTCAGAGTCACCTGGTGACATTGTAATGTAGAGCTGCGTGTCATCCGCGTAGTTATGGTAGCTAATGTTATTGGTTGCTATAATCTTGCCTAGTGGGAGCATGTAGATATTAAATAAGAGGGGCCCCAGGATGGAGCCCTGGGTCACCCCACATGTGATTTCTGTTCATTCTGATGAAAAGTTACCTATTGAAACATGTAAGTCCCTGTTCTTTAGGTAAGATTCGAACCAGCCAAGTAGTGTACCAGGGAGTCCGACCCAGCTCTCCAGTCGTTCCAATAAAATATCATGATCAACAGTGTCAAATGCTGCACTGAGGTCCAACAGAACCAGCACTGTGGTTCTTCCACAGTCTGTATTTATGCGGATGTCATTGAATACTTTGACGAGGACAGTCTCGGTGCTGTGGTGAGCACGGAAACCAGACTGAAAAAATCAAAACGGTTTGTCATTGTTATGAAGCTATTCAACTGCTGAAACACCGCTTTTTCAATAATCTTACTGATGAATGGAAGATTAGAGATCGGCCTGTAGTTCTGCATTACCGTGTTGTCCAGATTTTTCTTATTTAGCAGTGGTTTAATAACTGCTGTTTTTAATGCCTGAGGGAAGACACCTGATAGCAGGGATGAGTTCACTATTTGAACAAGATCAGACCCAATAACAGGAAGAACTTTCTTTAGAAAAGCTGTGGGTAGGATATCAAGACAGCAGGAGGAGGAGCTTAACTGGATAATTATTTTTTCAAGGCTGTTCTGGTTTAATTTGTGGAATTCAGACATTTTCTCTACATTGTTGTTGATTGGGGATGGCACTGGTTGTGGGTTCGATATTGAGGTACAGATTGACCATCTAATTGTTAGAATCTTTTCAGTGAAAAAGCTGGCAAATTCATTGCAGGCCCTGGTAGAGTTCAGTTCAGGGGCTACTGTCACTAAAGGATTAGTTAGTCTTTCCACTGTTGCAAATAGAGTCCGTGCATTATTAATGTTTCTGTTGATGATTTCAGAAAAGAACGAATCCCTAGCATCTTTTATAGTTAGCTGATATCTATTCAGTCTCTCTTTGTAGATCTCACAGTGAACCTGGAGTCGAGTTTTCCGCCATTTTCTCTCGGCGCGTCGACACTCTCTCTTTTCACTACGTACCAGTGGATTACTTGCCCACGGAGACTTCTTTCTACCTGAGACTTCTTTCACTTTAGTTGGAGCAATGGAATCCATGATGTCTGAGATTTTCGCAAGGAAATTATCTACCAACTTATTTACTGAGTTTGAGTTGGGAGATGAGGGGGATGTGGTGGAAGGATAAATACGTTTAAAGGTTTCTACTGAACTGTCCCCTAGAAAACGCTTTTTTATAGTGGTCTTACTGTGGCTGGATAATTTAGCAGAGATGGTACTTTCAAAGAAAATACAGAAATGGTCAGATAACGCAATATTAATTACAAAGATGTTGGAAATATTTAAACCTTTGCTGATAATTAAGTCCAGAGTGTGTCCTTTATTGTGTGTTTTGCTTGTTTGACATGCTGGATCAGGCCGAAGTTGTGGAGAGTATCATCTAATGTTTTTGCTTGTCTATCTTGGGGGTTGTCGGTATGGATGTTAAAGTCCCCCACAACGACTAGTTGGTCATAGTCGATACATATTACAGAAAGAAGGTCATTGAAATCATTAAAGAAGTTAGAATTAAGTTTTGGTGGTTTATATAATCTTAGAAATAAAGCCTTGTTAGGCTCATTTATCTGGGTGGCTGGGTATTCAAAAGAATCAAACGTGCCCAGAGTTACCTTTTTAAAGTTCATTGAGTTGTGAAAAATGGTGGCTACACCTCCACCTCGTCTGTTCTTTCTGCTCTCGCTTAAGAAATTATAATTTGGAGGAGTAGATTCTATTAATGCAGTTGTTTCGTTATTTTCATCTAGCCAAGTTTCTGATACAAAAGAGCGTGTAAATTATGCTCAGTGATGAAGTCATTGATAAGAAAAGACTTCCTGGATAGAGATCTAATGTTTAATAAAGCTAATTTAAGTATCGTGATGATGGGCAGCTGAACCTTCTGACAGGTTATCAATTTGAGATTTTGTTTAATATGAGAGCATGTGGTTAACGATTTATGTTTCCAGCTGCTGATAATCATCGGGCAAGTTCTGGGAGACAGTAGGGGAGGATTTATTGCCCGGTTCCCTCAAATATCAAATATCTGTAATAATCAGTGGGGGGAAGCTCCCAGACTTATTGACACTAGTCCCAGGCATTTGGTGTAGTCTAAGTTTAGGTGTTAATTGTGTCCCAAATTGATTTGCTCGTCTGTCTGTAAAGTTTCTAAATGGAGACTCATTTGATGTGGCTGAGTCACAGGAAGATGAAGACTTAATCTCTGATGGTTGTTTATCTGTTCGGTCCTGTGGTGTCATCATGACTTGGTGTTTTTGTTCTCTGATATCCATTGGCACCTCAAGGTCAGCTTTTGGGAGCAAGTGTTTTGCTTTCTGATTTTGATAAGAAATTTTTTTTGCTGCTAACAGCCTTACTCCGGCCTTGTTAAGATAACGGCCTGCTTTGAACAGATGATTAGCACTTCCAAATACTTTGAAATTATTAATAAATGTGAACGATTTCTCAGCTGATTGTTTCTTCAACCATTTATGGAGCATGCGGAGTCTGCTAAATCTTTCATCATTCCCTTCAGGGACTGGTCCGCTGATGAGGATGTTTACGTTAAGTCCATCAAGTCTCTGTAGGAGATCAGAAAAGTCTCTCTTCAGAATCTCTGATTGTCTCATCGCGATATCTGCTGATCCAGCGTGAATGACGAGCTTTTCCAAAGCAGGATGTTGGTCCAAGATTCTTGGGATTTTTCTGATATTTCTCTCACTGTATTTTTGTAGCAGCTATAAACTCTGGTGTTCCTGCTACAAAAAGCCTCAATTCCATTAATTGATCCGTCTTGTATGATAACAATCTTTGCTGGGGGGGCTCTTTGATGCGGCTGGGTTTCTCCTGGTGGATTTGACTGGTCCCGGGGGCTGCGTCATCTTTCGGGGAACTCAAGGCTGCGAATCTGTTTTTCAGCGGGATTCCAGGTGGAGAAATATCTCTTGTTTTTGGCTGAAACCTCTTTTGTTTACTTTTAGCAGAAGCTGGAGGTCTGGGTTCAGAGCTTTCTCTGTGCCAGAGTTTCTTTTGTTTTTTCTTCCTCGGAGAACAGGCTGGGGTTGATTATTCCATGCGTTTTAAAGCTAGCCAGTCTTTATTAGAGTGCGGAGTTCTGCCGCTCAGACGCCTGTAGGGAGTCTCTGTGACACGGTTAGACCGATGTAACACCGGGCTGATAGGCTGTTCCCTGTTTGTATTCAACGGTAAAGTTGTGTCATTTTGTCCATAATCAGCGTGGAGATCAAAATTAATTTCCAGACGACGTAGCTTCGTTTCAATGACCTCAATTCTGTGGAGCAGTTTTTTAAAATCCTCAGCTGAGCAAAAAGCCATGTTGATAAGTCCATAAAAAAGTAATCCAAGAAGAGATCCGGTCCAATTCAGTAACTCCAGGGGCTGGGTAGATAAAGTAACTAAGAAAAGGTTAAGAAAGAAAACAAGAAAAGCAAACAGAAAATAAAATAAAGTGAACGGATCTGGAGGGAGACAGAGAGCAGCTGCTCCTCCTTCAGCAGACAGGCCAACATTTTCCTCATACCCCTTTTGTACTGCTTATTTGACAACCCACATATCATGTTGTATCTAATTTTTGAGATTGTTCTTTCAACAAAGCTGGTAATTAGTAGCGTAGACAACAGGACTTACAACGCCAAGATCCTGTCTGGGTAGAGCTAAACCTCTGATAAATCCGTTACCACGTCTCCCGCCCTCTGCAGCCCCAGAAACAGCCGCTGACAGTGGTGCCGATAAAGTTGTGTGCACTGAAATGTTCACGTAAGGTGTCGTTTGGGTATAAACAGGCTTTTCAAAGGTTTCTGACTGATGGAAAGAGTCGTTTTAAAACATGCAAAAGGAGTTACTCCATCGAACTGGAGTTTTTCATTTGTTCTTTGGTGCTAAGCTAAACAGAGTGGCTTAAAGCTGACCAACATAAATTAGCTACACACTTTTGATCTGATTAGTGTGGCCTGCTTTTGCAGACCACCCGCTTAATAAACAATAAAGATTGCTACCTACGATATTCAAATTACAGATCGGCTTTAAAATAGTCTAAACATCGAAAACTAATTGTATAAGTCATTTTTGAAACCTCCTTCTTATATGTCAAAATACCAAATTAGATCAATCACTGCGGTGACCAATTCATGAAACAGAATCAATTCTCTAAAGGTTATTGATTTCTAACTCAGCAAATGATTTAATGAAACATTCCTCCAAAGAATGTTTTTGGTCTTCAAGTGTGCTTTGCATTTTGAATTGGTCATTTGAACACAAACCATAAGGGGCTAATTAGTCTTAAACTAATCACACTTAGTTTAAAACTAGCTTATCTTCACTCCCAAAACTCTTCAATAGAAGCCTTGGTTTTTAAAAGATTCATATTCATACTCAACTGTGACATCAAGATAAGTTTATTGGTTATTGTTTCTAATTTTCAAATTTGTCCTTTTTACTGTTTTACTTTTGGTAGTTAGTTTTATTATTCATCATTATTCATTCTTTTAATTGGTAGTTTAGTTGGATGTTACTAGCTTAGTGAGTTTGTTGATTAAAGTATTTCGACTGAAAGTTAAATTCTTTTTGTAATAAACTCCTGTATTTTTGGAAAGTCCTTGTTTGTTATTGTTCCTCGTGCATGTGTAGTAACTTGCTGTTCAAAGTACACCAAGAACTTATTTCTTCATCTATTTTTTAATTATCTCAACCTTATCATAAGAATTAACTGAGACTGAACTATTTGGCTAATATTGTTTCCTGGTTCCCTGGTGGTGCTGAACAATTGGTAATTTTGACATAACATTATTAATCTAATTAATAATTGCCCAAAGCAATTATTCATAATTATTCATAGCCAAAACCTACCTATGAATAGCCTTACTACTTCAAAACTGGCTGCTTTTAAGTTCTGTTCGCACTGAGCCCCCTGCAGGTTTAGAACAAAAACAGATTGTCATTACATATATTATGTTATTTTTATGGACATACTAAATCATAAATAGTTAAATAATACAGGTTTTGCCATGCAATCAAGTTATTACATTTCTATCATCTTTTATTATACTAACCACTACCAAGAATATAATACTTTTACTAAAGGTGAACAAACAGAACTGCCTGCTAGTCCTAAACACTTTATTTGTTAGAAGAGCTAAACTATTTTCATTTTAAATCTATATATGACACCTTATCAATCTAAGGCCTTAATAACAACTAAATCTGTTCAATCTTTGACAAAAATATTTTTTTGTGAACCAACGATAACCCATGTAACATGCTTCAAGTGACAATGATTTACTTTACTCCTGTTTTTTCTTGTAAAAAAGGGAGGAAATGCTATTTATATAAAATATTAGGCAGGTCTTGGCAGGAGCCAGTTTATTAGTTAGATGACAATTATATGACAAACCTGCTTTTTTGGACCATTTAATGCAATGTCTGTGTATTTCTCTCCCCTTGCTTTGTTTACAGATTTCCAAGGAGGGGAAAACCAGTGACAGAAAATCAATGAATGGTCATGAATAATGATTCTGATTTTAGGGTCAGATTGGGCTATCCAGAGGACTATTTGATCAATAATGTTCATTAAGAGTTTAATATAAAGACATCCCCATTTGTCTACTGTCCTTGATTACACTGAGTATAGTCTATTGTCACATTGTGGCCCATCCTGGCGTGTATGCTGGCCTATTGATAAAAGCCAGTGTTGAAGTGTTCAATTTCAGAAAAATAAATTGAATCTTGTGGAAAATTAAGATCTGTCATGTTTTTGAAGTATGCTTGTTGCTTTCGGTGCACTTCTGGGTGTGTATTGAGATCAAAGGTGTAATATTTGCAGTGTACTGCTGCCTGAGTACTGGACACAGATGCACAGGCAGTTGAGATTATTGTGATTCCAATGATGTAAGCCAATCAAGGATACAATCATAACTCTTTTGTCAAACCACTCGAAAGGAAAAATAAGGTGGAACTCACTGTTCGAAGCCACATATCATTGACAGAACAGAGCCAACTCAAACAAAAGCAGTCTTTTTTACATCCAAGTAATGTACTCCAACAAAAAAGTTAGTCATAAAATAGTTAGCTCAAAACCATGATAATTCCCTTCCTTGTGTGCATTTCTCACAAAGTTTTAATCATAACTACGATTAGCATGCTCATATTAGCCTAAAATTACACAGGAGCTTTCTTCTTGTGATATTTATTGGCAGCTGGAAAACAACAAATTGGGCCATTACCGCCACCACCTGGTATGGAGTGTGCACCAGAATGTCACTTAAGGTTTCACTTCCCTGTCTAACCCCTAATTTCCACTGCATGCGCTCTGGTCTGCCACGCACTCCGCAGCTGTTTGCAATTTCCACTGAATCCACTCTAGATCCGGTCCGCTTGGTCCGGTCCGCAGCCCAGTGGTGCTCAAAGAAGCATGCGCAGGGATTGTGAGATCTTGAGGTAAAAGCCAGTGATAAATGCGGAAGTCAACTATAAATTATCGATCCTATTTTTGCTGGTGGTGAAACGGCGGCGCTCGGCGACGGCAGTGGACACGCTCTCATTGACTACAAACGGAGCGCTTTTGCTGCGGAGTGCATGGCGGAGCGGAGGGTATGCAGTGGAAATTAGGGGTAAGACTGGTGATGTATTAGCATTGTCCCTGTTTGTGCTAGCTTTGCTCTGGTTCTCATCAAGACAAGCTCTAATGTAAATTTTGGCAAACTACTGTATCAAAGTTTTTTCTTTAATGCTACCAAATTAAACAAATAAACCAGTCCATCCGTAAATTAAAACGACCATATAGGTTGATTGTGACAGCTACAAAAAACGACCCTATATTCCGTATGCGACCCCTTGTGGTTTAAAATGTCAGCTGTAAAAAACAAACGGCCTTTTGGGAGCCTGGCGCATCTACCTTGGGCATTTAAACAGATGATGACGCAGATATCGAACTAATCTCACTACAAATTAATAAACGTTGTTATTCTGAAGACAGTGGGGTTCACTACGCTGCACATAGTTAGAAAAAGGATAAAAGCCATGTCGCATAGCACAGTGGTTGAGACGGGCGCCCCATATTCAGAGGAATGCGGCCTTCCGGGGTTTCACTTCCACCCCACGGATATTTGTCAAGTGTTGCACTTTCAAATAAAGGCCACTGTGTGGCCACCAAACCTTAAATAAAGAAAATGCCGTCTTCACAGATACAGCTTGGTCTTCTTTTTTTCAGAGAGCAGCTGCTCTCTGTCTCTCTCCAGATCCGTTCACTTTATTTTCTTTTCTGTTTGCTTTTCTTTTTTTCTTTTCTTAACCTTTTCTTAGCTACTTTATCTACCCAGCCCCTGGAGTTTCTATATTGGACCGGATCTCTTTTTGGATTACTTTTTTATGGACTTATCAACATGGCTTTTTGCTCAGCTGAGGATTTTGAAAAACTGCTCCACCGAATTGAGGGCATTGAAACGAAGCTACGCCGTCTGGAAATTAATTTTGATCTCCACGCTGATTATGGACAAAATGACACAACTTTACCGTTGAATACAAACAGGGAACAGCCTATCAGCCCGGTGTTACATCGGTCTAACCGTGTCACAGAGACTCCCTACAGGCGTCTGAGTGGCAGAATTCCGCACTATAATGAAGACTGGCCAGCATTAAAACGCACAGAATCATCAACCCCAGCCGGTTCTCCGAGGAAGAAAAAACAAAAGAAACTCCGGCACAGAGAAACCTCTGAACCCAGAACTGCCGCTTCTGCTAAAAGTAAACAAAAGAGGTTTCAGCCAAAAACAAGAGATATTTCTCCACCTGGAATCCCGCTGAAAAACAGATTTGCAGCCTTGAGTTCCCTGAAAGATGACGCAGCCCCCGGGACCGGTCAAATCCACCAGGAGAAACCCAGCCGCATCAAACTGACACATAACAGAGTAAGAGCCCCCCCAACAAAGACTGTTATCAAACAAGATGGATCAATTTATGGAATTGAGGCTTTTTGTAGCAAGAACACCAGGGTTTATAGCTGCTACAAAAATACAGTGAGAGAAATATCAGAAAAAATCCCTAAAATCTTGGACCAACATCCTGCTTTGGAAAAGCTCGTCATTCACGCTGGATCAGCAGATATCGCGATGAGACAATCAGAGATTCTGAATAGAGACTTTTCTGATCTCCTACAGAGACTTGATGGACTTAACGTAAACGGACCAGTCCCTGAAGGGAATGATGAAAGATTTAGCAGACTCCGCATGCTCCATAAATGGTTGAAGAAACAATCAGCTGAGAAGTCGTTCACATTTATTAATAATTTCAAAGTATTTGGAAGTGCTAATCATCTGTTCAAAGAAGGGATGCGTTATCTGAACAAGGCCGGAGTAAGGCTCTTAGCAGCAAACATTTTTTCTTATCAAAATCAGAAAGCAAAACATTTGGTCCCAAAAGCTGACCTTGAGGCGCCCATGGATATCAGAGAACAAAAACAGCAAGTCATGATGACACCACAGGACTGAACAGATAAACAACCATCAGAGATTAAGTTATCATCTTCCTGTGACTCAGCCACATCAAATGAGTCTCCATTTAGAAACTTTACAGACAGACTGAACGAGCAAATCAAATTTGGGACACAATTAACACCTAAACTTAGACTACACCAAATGCCTGGGACTAGTGTCAATAAGCCTGGGAGCTTCCCCCCACTGATTATTACAGATATTTGATATTTGAGGGAACTGGGCAATAAATCCACCCCTACCATCTCCCAGAATTCACCCGGCACCCCTGAGGCTATATCAGCAGCAGGAAACATAAACCGTTAACCACATGCTCTCATATTAAACAAAATCTCAAATTGATAACCTGTCAGAAGGTTCAGCTGCCCATCATCACAATACTTAAATTAGCTTTATTAAACATTAGATCTCTATCCGGGAAGTCTTTTCTTATCAATGACTTCCTCACTGAGCATAATTTACACTGCCTTTTTTTTCAGAAACTTGGCTAGATGAAAATAACGAAACAACTTCATTAATAGAATCTAGTCCTCCAAATTACAATTTCTTAAGCGAGAACAGAAAACACAGACGAGGTGGAGGTGTAGCCACCATCTTTCACAACTCAATGAACTTTAAAAAGGTAACTCTGGGCACGTTTGATTCTTTTGAAAACCTAGCCACCCAGATAAATGAGCCTAACAAGGCTTTATTTCTAAGTTTATATAAACCACCAAAACTTAACTCTAACTTCTTTAATGATTTCAATGACCTTCTTTCTGTAATATGTATCGACTATGACCAACTAATCATTGTGGGGGACTTTAACATCCATACCGACAACCCCCAAGATAGACAAGCAAAAACATTAGATGATACTCTCCACAACTTCGGCCTGACCCAGCATGTCAAACAACCAACACACAATAAAGGACACACTCTGGACTTAATTATCTGCAAAGGTTTAAATATTTCCAACATCTCTGTAATTAATATTGCGTTATCTGACCATTTCTGTATTTTCTTTGAAAGTACCATCTCTGGTGAATTATCCATCCACAGTAAGACCACTATAAAAAAGCGTTTCCTAGGGGACAGTTCAGTAGAAACCTTTAAACGTATTTATCCTTCCACCACATCCCCCTCATCTCCCAACTCAAACTCAGTAAATAAGTTGGTAGATAATTTCCTTGCGAAAATCTCAGACATCATGGATTCCATTGCTCCAACTAAAGTGAAAGAAGTCTCAGGTAGAAAGAAGTCTCCGTGGGCAAGTAATCCACTGGTACGTAGTGAAAAGAGAGAGTGTCAACGAGCCGAGAGAAAATGGCGGAAAACTCGACTCCAGGTTCACTGTGAGATCTACAAAGAGAGACTGAATAGATATCAGCTAACTGTAAAAGATGCTAGTGAATCGTTCTATTCTGAAATCATCCACAGAAACATTAATAATGCACAGACTCTATTTGCAACAGTGGAAAGACTAAATAATCCTTTAGTGACAGTAGCCCCTGAACTAAACTCTACCAGGGCCTGCAATGAATTTGCCAGCTTTTTCACTGAAAAGATTCTAACAATTAGACGATCAGTCTGTACTGCAGCACCGAACCGACTACTCATGTTATACCCAACTAACACCAATGTTGAAAAACTGTCAGAATTCCATTAATTAAACCAAAAAAACCTAGAAGAAATCATTAACCAATTAAGCTTCTCCTCTTCCTGTCTTGATATCCTTCCCACAGCTTTCCTTAAGAAAGTTTTCCCTGTCATTAGGTCTGATCTGATTAAAATAGTGAACTCATCCCTCCAGCTAAAAGGCCTCCCACTGCTAACCGACCGAAGCTATTGCTAGCCTGCCGGCTAACGTTGTTTGAGCTTTCCCAATCATCAACGGAGCAACCTGGAGAACTTTAACCATTCAATAAGGTCTGTCTGGGCAGAGGCGAGATTAGTTTTGGATAACCAAGATTTAAGGGTTGTTTGTTTCACTGTGATTTGTTACCTTGTGTAAGATTGCATTCATTGTTTGGGTACAAACAGGCTGTTCGGCCTGGAGGTTTAAATATTGATTTTCAAGGTTTCCGATGGAAAGCCGTTTTATATCCTGCAACCTGAGTGACTCAATCCGACAGGAGTTTTTCTTTTCTTTGTTTGGTGTTTAATAAATGAACCAGAGTGCCTTTAAGCAGCTCCATGTGAGTTAGCTGTAGGCTACATGCTTGAGCGAACCACGCGGGCCCGCCTTTGACTGCTTGGCTTCATGAACAATAAAAACTGCCATTAATGGTATTCAAAACAGATCGGCTTTAAAACTGATAGTATAAACACCTAAACTAATCTTTTAAGTTGTTTTTGAAACCGCCTTCTTTGTATGTCAAAATACTAAAGTAGATCAATCACTGCGGTGACCGATCCATAAAACAGAATCAGTTCTCTAAAGGTTATTGATTTCTAATTTAGCAAATGGTTTAATGAAACATTACTTCTTCCAAATAATGTTTTTCTTCACTTCTG
This sequence comes from Valencia hispanica, assembly GCA_963556495.2. Lineage (NCBI taxonomy): Eukaryota > Metazoa > Chordata > Actinopteri > Cyprinodontiformes > Valenciidae > Valencia > Valencia hispanica. The sequence continues at coordinate 29,777,502 of OY747711.1, forward strand.
CTTTGCATTGTGAATTGGTGGTTTGAAAACAAACTAGAAGGTGCTGATTAGTCTTAAACTAACCACAATTAGTTTAAAACTAATTTAGCTTCATTCCCAAAACTCCTCAATACAGGGCTTGGTCTTTAAGCAAACATATTCATATTGAACTGTCTTAGTGGTTTAGTTGGGTGTCACTATCTTAGTGAGTTTTTTGATTAAAACATTTTAACTGAAGGTTGAATTATTTTGTAATAAACTCTTGTATTTTGGAAAGTCTTTGGTTGTCATTGTTCCACATACATGTGTAGTAACTTTCTGTTCTGTAACTTGCTGTTATCTATTGTTTAATTATCTCAGCCTTATCCGGCAGGTAATCATAAACATACACTGAGACTGAACAATTTGGGTATTGATATTCCTGGATTCCAGGTGGTGCCCCAAACTTGGTAATGTTTGCATAAAATCTTATTAATAATTGCCCTAAGCAATTATTCATAATTATTCATAGCCAACACCTACCTATCTGTGGCACAACACATCCATGCGTTTATCTTTAGTCAGATTGATTACTGCAAGAGCGTCCTCACAGGTCTGCCTAAAAAGTAAATTAGAAAGCTTCACCTGATCCAGAACGCTGCTGCTCGTGTCCTCACTAGAACCAGGAAAGTACAGCACATCACCCCAGTTCTAAAGTCCTTACAGTGGCTCTCTGTATAGACTTCAAAATACTTTTACTAGTTTATAAATCGTTGACTGGCTTAGCACCAAAGTATATTGAAGATCTGCTGTTACTATACCAACCCCCCAGACCACTCAGGTCCTCTAATTCCAGTCTACTCTACATCCCTAGAATTAAAACCAAACATGGAGAAGCAGCTTTCAGTTTCAATGCTCCTCTAATCTGGAACAAACTTCCAGAAAACTGCAAAGCTGCTAAAACATTGAGTTATTTTAAATCACAACTAAAAAGATATATGTTTAGAGCTGCCTTTGAGTAATGTTTTGATGTATCATGTTTTGTGTATGCTTTTAGCTGTTTTTACATTAGATACTTTGAAATGCCTTGATGTATTTGTGTATGCCTCTTGCTTTATTGCTGTTGTTACTTAATATGCTTTGTCTGTGTTTTACTGCTATTTTTATTTTACCTCTTAATCATGTAAAGCACCTTGAATCACCTTGTTGTTGAAAGTGTGCTATACAAATAAAATGACCTTGCCTTGCCTAATAACTTAGCAAACGTTATCTGCTTTATTCACAGTAACAAGAAAGTACACCCTGTGTCAATCATAGGGCTTAAATATATAAAAACATTTACCAGGTTCTACTAACATCACAACTCAAGTGTACAAATCCACACACTACAAATTCCAACATGTTGTTTTTTAAGTATACTCCAAAATCACAAGATCTACACAAATTAAATAAAATCCCAGAATTTCAAGACGGTGTACTTTCTTTTTACCAATGCTGTATTTTACCTTGACAAACTGATGATGTGTAATAAAAAATTTTTTTAAAGACTTGAATATGTCTGCAAAAACAGTTGGAGTGGCCGCTATTGCCCAAAGAAAACTAATCTTAGTTTTGACATCATGAGTTAAATTGAAGTTTGTTTGTTTGTTGGTTTTTCGATGAAGACAAGGACACCTTTTAGTGGTGCATGGAGGATGTCAAACGACCTGTAATGGAAGAGAGGCTGCATGGCCAACTGCTAAGTGGGTGGCATGATTGACTGAACTAGCTTAATAAGGACACACAGAATGTGGTGAGCTTGGAAAAGTACTTTCATACAATTGTTCTGCAATAAACACATGACCACAAACTTCCCATAATAGTGCACTTTGTCATTTTACATATTACAAATCAATCTACTGAGGTCACAGGGTGTGTGTTTTTACAGAACATGCAGATGGAATAACTAACAAACAGTTCCAAAGGGCTGCATATCACTCAGGTGATTGATGGCCACACTTGGGCAGCAATCACCTGGGTGATATGCAGAAGGTATTTGTTAGAGATTTCCCCTGTATCTGTCTCAACTTTCATCTAATGCATTCAGTCCTTTGGCAACTCTGGAGAGTCAGAGAGTATGAAGATGAGTAAACAAGACAAAACATTCTCATCACATAGCAACACCCTGCCAAGGCCATCAATAACAATCTCACCACCTAAGATAGCAGCGGGATTTGAATCTTTGTCAATCACGTCTTTCAATTACTGCTTGGGCCTGAAAGCTCATTGGCAAACATGAAGAGACTGCAGTGATATAGTAGATAGATTACTTATGGCATGCAGAAAGAGCTGTCTAATTCACATCAGGGAAACCTTCCGAAAATAATGAAAGATCAAAGCCATACCTTACTGTTAGTAATAAAAAGTCATTGTGAAGTGCCAAGATCGTAATGCTTTATCATGATTGTCTGTTCAAGCATGCAATAAATATTATTCTTATATTTAGGGAGGATTAGCTTTTCATCATACTTTCTATTTACTGTGCATTTAGAGTCCATATATAAAACAAACTATTCTAGAAAAAAGTAGATTATTTCATACTTAAATGAACATTTCCGATTTGATTTAGATTAATCTACTTCCATCAGCCACTTATCTGATTGTCTTCCTTTCTTTGCTATTATCATGTCCATAGTTTATCTGATTTGTGAAGAGACTCCTCATTTATCATACCACTTTGAAATATATTTGTTCAGATTGCAGAGGTTCATTTTATCTGTTGGGCATCTGCATGTTGTTGATTTCTTTTTGAATCAAGACGTCTGTCTGTGTTCTGTTTTGTATGCTTGAAAAGAAGCTCTTTGGGACCAAAGTAATTTTGTTTCTGTTTGTGAAATATACACCCAGTAATTTGAAGTTGTGCAGGTAAATATACATTTATATTTTTATTTTACTACAGCCTAGTTTTTCTTTGTTAGATGTAATTTCAGCTTTTACACTTAATGTTTTTTCTCTATTTTCTCCCTTTTCACTGAAGCTATATTTGCCCAGCCGTTCAGCTGTGTTTAGCTGTAGCACCTTCCGTGAGAGAGGCGTTGGCTGAGCTACTGCTCCCAACAACGTCATGTTCTCCTTACACCTGGCCCTGTCTTTCAGTCTTTAATGCTAACTCTCTTCTCAACAAAGATGTAATGTCTGTGTATACAACTTGCATCCAGTAGACAGGTTGGCCAGCTTTGGCAGAGCGGGGAGGGGGGGCTTATTGGGCTTAAAGAGTAACTAAACCCCAAAACAACTTTTTTTGCCTATAAACTGTATAAATGGGTATTTACCAATGCAATCTTTCAGTTTCTGGGGATTTTTTTACATTTTCGTGTAAACTTGTTTAATTCTACACTTTTTTGTCTATAAACGTCTTAGTGCTGCCCCCTTAGGGGCTACTGCATTTGAATTTTGTGATTGGTGGAGAGCGGTACATCTTTACGTCACAGGCATCGACTGTATCACAGGCACGCCCCGTGGGTTTGGGTATAAAACTATCAGACATACCGGCCCCGTGGCAAATTTGGAGTTGGATTGCGTTTTTCAGGTTACCATTATTATCACATTAGCACTTAGTTAGCATAGCTAACATACTGTTTTGAACGCTAGTCTATGTTAGCATTACCACTCAGAGACTGCTGAGGCAGAGGAAGACAGGATGGGTCCAGTCTCTGAGTGGTAATGCTAACATAGGCTAACGTTCAAAACAGATGAACGTCGATCAGATCGATCAGTCGCAAAACTGCCAACGTCGGTTACTGTCCATGTTTCAGTGTCAGATTAAGCGAGGTGTCACTGTCCTACTGAACACACCCCCACGTTCCCCCCTCTGCTCATCCTCCACACTTGGCCATACCCCTCCGTTCTTCCTGACACCGCCCACTTTGTAGAATTTTTCAAATGTTGTCTGGGGGCGGGGTTATGATTTTTTATGGGGTTCAGTTACACTTTAAACCCGGGTTGTTTTTTCAGAAGCCCCGGGTTTTTTGGAGTGTGCCATTTTTCATAGTAAGATGTCTGACTGACAACTGTATAAAACAACAAACTACAAAAAAATTACACACAATATTAGAAGCACATAGCGCACAGTCGTAAATTTCCCCCTAATTTTGGTATGATCCGAGTTCAGGCACTAGCGTCACTGCAGGTGTTGGTGCGCAGGTCTTACGCATGTGAGGGAGGGAGGAGACACGCTGCCCGCAATTTGCTGTAGGAGAAGTGCAGGCACACAGAGGAGAGCTCAAGTTTGACCAGGTACCAAAGCAAATTACTCATATTGTATGATAATGTAAAAATGACGATGTATCACAAAGACTGATGTCACACTGACCACCTGGCACATATTATATGTTACTTGCTCTTCGTATTTTTACTAGCTCTGTCAGGGCTAATCAACCAATAGCGAAATGAAAAGCTGAAAAACTATGCTGTTTTTCTTGTTGTTTTTTAGCTTACATGTGTGTTTATTTCATATTTTCGGTTGCTATCCCCCATGGCTAAATAAAGCACTCTCTAAATTGGTTTCAGTTATGTAGCCTACTGATGTACAAAACAATGGACGTAAGGGGCTTTTTTCAAAGAAAAATCTCAGGTACATTTTATTATTTTATGCTTTATATGCCGTTCATTATATTTTTATGCAAAATAAGAGGAATTTCAATACAGCAGTATATTCACATTTGAAACCAGATTCTTACATATACTTCAGGAAGAAAAAAAAAATTATTTACTATTAAACATCAAATTAGAAATAACTTTTTTGTTTTAGCTAAATAAATATTGACATATTTTTTGAATTAGTTAAATTATGTCAGAATAAATAGAGAGAGTTGTGTATTAATTTTTTTAGCACTTTCATCAAAGTCAGGAGTATATATACGCTAAGTTTATTGCGTCTTTAATCAAAAAGGAAACTCCAGATGATTCCATTCTGAGCTTAAGAAGCTTGTGTTAGGTTAATAGAGTCTATTTGAGTTAATTGGTGGCACACCTGTGGATGCATATTAAGGCACCCCCAAAACACAGAGCCTCTTTCTTTGACATGGGGAAATCAAGAGTAATTAATCAAGACATCAGAAAAAGAATTGTGGACCTCCACAAGTGTGGCTCAATTTTAAATACAATTTGGGTGCAATTTGCCATTAAAAATACATACAAATTCTCTCCTTATACTTAAATTTAACAAATACAATTGTTTTATATTTATTGATCTAAAAAAATATCTTGTTTGTCTTATTTGATGTTTGACAGTAAAAAAAGTGTTTTTATCTGAAATGTATGTACATATCTGGTTTCAACTGTATATTTGATGTTTGGCCTGATTGCTAGCACAAAGAGGGAGAGAGAGGAAGAGAGAGGGAGAGGAAAATAAGGACAGAACAGAGATGGAACAAGATGCAAGTGAGAAAGACCTGTTAGTCACAGACAGTTGTTTGCCAAAACCCGCTAGAACATGTTCACAAGTGTATCTTTTTAGGTTTGTAATTTTTCTAATTCTATATTTAATAGGTCATGCAGGGTTTTTGCACAGCTAGGCTAAATAGTTATATTAATAGTGTAGTTCTCTGGCAGAATAAAAAAATTATGTGTCACAAGAATGTGATATAATTTGTTTTCTTATATTCTTATATAAAGTTATGTTTGTCGAACACAACTTAACCCCCCACCCCACATGCATAACAACCCTTTAAGGGTAAGCCTCTTGTGTATAAAATGTCTGGCTCCGCCTCTGTTGGCCAGTACTTTATGTTTTGGGCATTTTTCACAAATGCCCAAAACATAAAACTCACATAACTCACAGCAAGTCTGCACTGAACGCCTTGAAATTAGCTGCATGTATCTTTAAGAGTCTCGGACATAAGCTGCTAATGTGCTACTTATTTGCTCTTTATCAGGTAGAACAGCTTTTCAAATACCAAACCTCACTCCCGTTTGCATGTAACAAACAAAAGATGAGCTTAAAACAGTTCATGAAAAAAATCTGTGATCTTAATATTATGCCTAAACAGTGTATAAAATAATCACTTTTAGGCTTGACAAAATTTTTGTGCCTTAAATTATTTTTCAGACATTTAAAACATTTTGCAATGAAGATCAACCATCAAGATAGTTCTTGCACAACAATTCCATAGCAGAAATGTCCTCCAACCTCCAGAGCTTCTTTACATGAAAATTCCACTGTTTTTTAGGCTTATTTTCCTATTCCACAAGTCAATATGATACACAAATTGAATCATTTAAAAATATTATACAAACTCACAAATGCATGTAATACTACCAGTTGCTCATATTTTCCCCATAGACCACTAAACATAAATGGTTTTAAAACATTGTGTAGTGGTGAATGATTCTTCAACTTTAAAATGACAAAGATGTCTAATTATAGAATGAAAATCTAAACTTGTTAGGCAAACTGGATTTCAAATCATAATTT
>OY747711.1:29788913-29831413 GCA_963556495.2 Valencia hispanica
TGGTGAAGTAATAGCATCTGTAAGGAGATCTACCACAAACATGATTCCTGCACGATCCAATCTGTAGCGTCTCAATAATTCAGTTTGCAGGACATCTCTCCTGCCTCCTCTGTTGGCCATTTTGTGAAGCTGCTTAGGGGAACTCCTAAGCCACTAAAAGTCCTCTTCCCTGCTCTTAGCAGATCTCGCCTTAGGAGCCCTTTTAAGCGCTAGGAATCTTGAGGAATAGCTTTTATATTAACTGGGATTTTCGTGTCACTTTTAGGGGAAATTCTAAGAAAACGTAATGACTCTGAGAATTTTCTTAGAATTTGGCCCCTAGGAGCCACTTTTTGCACAAAAATACTTTAGGGATACGGGCCCTGGAGTGCCTACTACTAAAAGGGGCACTATTACAACAGCTTGGGGGAGAAACAATACAAAATAAATAATAGCAAAATTGTGCAGCTGGGACTGGCACTCTTGTTATGGTTTGTATTGAAAACAAGAATTCAGAAGATTCAAACAACAATCCTCATTAACTACAACCGATATCCATCAAGAATCTAATTGGGAATGGCAACATAATATATCAACGTCATTAGATGGGAACCATGCAAAGCACAAGTAGCCTGTTCGTCATGTGATGGGGTGCAATGTTGCTGTTGAGACGCTGCTTGTGGGCTGTGTTGATCAAAGACCATAAACATTAAAAAAGACTATTGGAGAGTTGATAGCTGTATAGGCAAGCTTTATAAAGTACATTATGGAATAAATTAACTTGCTGCTGTGTTTTGCTTAATATTACCCTAATATCTGACTGGTTAACCTCCACAGCAACTCAGCTGCTGACAGCTTTAAAGATCAAGACAGCTCAGAGGGGCCAACTCTACTTTTCTATAGTAGAAAATCATTGATTGCTCCCTCCTTTACACAGCGAACTCTGTTTGTGCCATGATTCCAAAGCTCAATTGAGAAAAAAAAAAAACACCCCAGCTCTTTTACTGCAGAACACAAAGCAATTACTACTTCTTATATTAGGGTCATACGTACCTGTGACGAAAAAAACAGTATGTGCGATAAACTTTTTTCATGTAGCACCTGTGCCACAGCTTTGCAAGCTGCTTGTTTTATTTAACTGTAAGGAAAATGTGACAGATGAAGCGATTGTACGTCTCAATGTTATATAATGACTGTCTATTGTGATAACCAAGTCTTACAATACACATATGCATGCTTAGAGAATCTGATTTAGCTTGGAAGCGGGATTTTTAGCTGTGCATTAATCTCAAAATAAAAACTGGAGTGTGCTGATACCGGGAATTGATTACTGTCGTGGGAGAAATGAAATCTGGTCTGGCGGAAGATACTGTATCAGTACTGCTATATTTCGATCATAATTGATGGCGATACAGACGCTTCAAACAAGGAGTGGAGATGTTTAAGTGCAAATGATTCAAAATCGAAAACCCACTAAGAAGCTAGCTGGGCAGCAAGAGCTTCAACACAGTCATTCAGTTGGTGAGTAACATTATTATAGCAGAGACTGTTTAACCTTCCCTGCTCCCAACAAACCCATCGTCTGATTTCAAATAATATTTCTGCCTTTATTCAATTCAATTAAAAAATGCTTTATTGATCCAACAGGGAAAATTAAGACTTGTTGTAGCTCATGCTTTTCAAATTTCTCCAAGGAGTGTAAATGTTGATGGTTGTGGGCATTTATTTTTAATAACTTCAGTGTATTTTAGTGGTGTAATTGTTTTCCTTACTGCACACTGTTACTCCTAATTCAGTTTTTTATGTTTTTATATTTGTGTAAATCTGTCACTATTGCACTTTAATTTTCCTACTGTGGGAGAATGAAGGGAATTTCTATTCTATGTATTGTATATTAATAAAGCCCCTTTCAAACAGGCCATGAAAAACGGTAATATTCCGGACTTCGTCTGTTTTGCTTTTGTGTCTGAAAGCAATCTTCCGGACTTTGTCCGGATACCCTTTACCAGTAATTTTACGGCTGAAGACCTAGTAACGAGCTGACTTTTCGCGGTATGGTGTTAGCATTCAGACAGTCAGGTAATGTTCCGCGAAAGCTGGAGCGGTGTGGGGTGATGGGGAAAAGGGGAGGGGGGCAGGGAACGCTGTGAGCCCACACGTTGATGACATAAAAATTTCACTATTTTCCTTTCAGCTTTTTCATTGATGTCGCTTAAGCGTTTACATGTGCGCAAAATTGCACACATTACAAAGACGAGCCCCGCGAGTAGATCTGCTGTTTCGTCTACCATCTTTCCAATAATGCATTTGTTTGGGGAAATGACGTACGCCCACCGCACTAAGTTTACGTAATATCCACATACAACTCCCCCGCACCCCCCACCCCACGGATCCTCCGGTACATTTCTTGCTGTGTGAAAGCAGCCGAAAGGCAATATTCCGGAACAAAGTGGCGTGTTTGAAAACACAACTCCGGTTAGAGACCGGATGGAATTGTCCGCAAATATTTCAGAACTTCTGTCTGAAAACGGCTTAAGATGAATGTATATGCATTGTGATCTAAATTGCTCACATTTCTCAATGCATATGCACATACCTATGTATTATATGCATCCACACTAATATAACTAAAGCTTAAATGTTAGCATTTGCACTGAAATAAACACGTTTCAAAATACCTCTTGTTATTTTGTATTCATTGTATGCATTTCTGTTGTCTAAGTAATGAGATGCACTACAGTTGGTTTTTAGACATTGTAAAATAAATTTTGTGTTTGTGCAACAACTTTTTTGGTCTGTGCTGCAAAACCAGCAGCCTCTGAAGCACCAGCGCAAAAAGCTAAAAAAGGCCCCGTACAATATACATATATAATGCCTCCATAATGCCGCAGGCGGCATTTTGGAGACATTATACTGTGGGCATTACATTATGGAGGCTGTGAACAGCCAGCTAAATGCCCATCCAGAGGGAGCGGTGATTGTGGCAGGGGACTTTAATAATGTTGAGCTCAAAACAGTGCTACCCAAGCTCCACAAACACATAGACTTCCCAACAAGAGGCAAGGCAATGCAAGGCAAGGCAATTTTATTTGTATAGCACACTTTCAACAGCAGGGTAATTCAAGGTGCTTTACATGATTTGGTGATTAAAAAAAAACACATGGAATGTAACATTGGAAATTAAAAGTAAAAGAAACACACATTACATATGATACACAAATCAAAAAAGCAAGAGAGCATGAACACATTTCACACATATGACATCAAGCATTTACTCGATGGCAATTCTAAACAGATGGGTTTTTAGTCTCGATTTATAGCAATTCACAGTTTCAGCAGCTCTACACTCGTCAGGAAGTCTGTTCCAGATAAGGGGAGCATAGAAACTGAAAGCTGCTTCTCCAGGTTTAGTTCTGAGTCTAGGGATGTTTAGTAGGCTAGAGTTGGAGGACCTGAGGGGTCTTGGTGGTTGGTACTGTGAAAGCAGGTCTTCAACATATTTTGGTGCTAAGCCATGTAATGATTTATAAACTAGTAGGAGTATTTTGAAGTCTATTCTCTGAGCTACAGGGAGCCAGTGTAAGGACTTTAGAACTGGGGTGATGTGCTCTACTTTCCTGGTTCTAGTGAGGACGCGAGCGGCAGCATTCTGGATCAGCTGCAGCTGTCTGATTGACTTTTTAGGCAGACCTGTGAAGATGCTGTTGCAGTAATCAATCCGACTAAAGATAAACTCATGGATGAGTTTTTCTAGGTCCTGTTGCGACATCAGTCGTTTAATCCTAAAAATGTTCTTCAGGTGATCGAAGGCTGACCTTGTTATTGCCTTTATGTGACCCTGGAGGTTCAGGTTTGAGTCCATTACTACACCTAGGTTTCGAGCCCGATCAGTAGTTTCTAGCTTTATTAACTGAAGCTGTGTGCTGACTCTTGATCGTTCCTCCTTGGGTCCAAAAATAATTACTTCAGTTTTGTTTCTATTCAGCTGGAGAAAGTTATGGCACATCCATCCATTTATTTGGTCAATGCATTGATTTAGGGTTTGAATGGGTTCAGAGTCACCTGGTGACATTGTAATGTAGAGCTGAGTGTCATCCGCATTGTTATGGTAGCTAATGTTATTGGTTGCTATAATCTTGCCTAGTGGGAGCATGTAGATATTAAATAAGAGGGGCCCCAGGATGGAGCCCTGGGGCACCCCACATGTGATTTCTGTTTGTTCTGATGAAAAGTTTCCTATTGAAACAGAAGTCCCTGTTCTTTAGGTAAGGCTCGAAACAGCCAAGTAGTGTACCAGAGAGTCCGACCCAGCTCTCCAGTCGTTCCAATAGTATATCATGATCAACAGTGTCAAATGCTGCACTAAGGTCCAACAGAACCAGCACTGTTCTACCACAGTCTGTATTTATGCAGATGTCATTGAATACTTTGACGAGGGCAGTCTCGGTGCTATGGTGAGCACGGAAGCCAGACTGAAAAACAACAAAACGGTTTGTCATTGTTAGGAAGCTATTTAACTGCTGAAACACAGCTTTTTCAATAATCTTACTGATGAATGGAAGATTAGAGATCGGCCTATAGTTCTGCATTAACGTGTTGTCCAGATTTTTCTTCTTTAGGAGTGGTTTAATAACTGCTGTTTTTAAAGCCTGAGGGAAGACACCTGATAGCAGGGATGAGTTTACTATTTGAACAAAATCAGACCCAATAACAGGAAGAACTTTCTTTAGAAAAGCTGTGGGTAGGATATCAAGACAGCAGGAGGAGGAGCTTAATTGGATAATGGTTTTTTCAAGGCTGTTCTGGTTTAATTCGTGGAATTCAGACATTTTCACTACATTGTTGTTGATTGGGGATGGCACTGGTTGTGGGTTCGATATTGAGGTACAGATTGACCGTCTAATTGTTAGAATCTTTTCAGTGAAAAAGCTGGCAAATTCATTGCAGGCCCTGGTAGAGTTTAGTTCAGGGGCTACTGTCACTAAAGGATTAGTTAGTCTTTCCACTGTTGCAAATAGAGTCCGTGCATTATTAATGTTTCTGTTGATGATTTCAGAAAAGAACGATTCCCTAGCATCTTTTATAGTTAGCTGATATCTATTCAGTCTCTTTGTAGATCTCACAGTGAACCTGGAGTCGAGTTTTCCGCCATTTTCTCTCGGCTCGTCGACACTCTCTCTTTTCACTACGTACCAGTAGATTACTTGTCCACAGAGACTTCTTTCTACTTTCCATGATGTCTGAGATTTTCGCAAGGAAATTATCTACCAGCTTATTTACTGAGTTTGAGTTGGGAGATGAGGGGGATGTGGTGGAAGGGTAAATATGTTTAAAGGTTTCTACTGAACTGTCCCCTAGAAAACGCTTTTTTATAGTGGTCTTACTGTGTCTGGATAATTTAGCAGAGATGGTACTTTCAAAGAAAATACAGAAATGGTCAGATAATGCAATATTAATTACCGAAATGTTGGAAATATTTAAACCTTTGCTGATAATTAAGTCCAGAGTGTGTCCTTTATTGTGTGTTGGTTGTTTGACATCCTGGGTCAGGCCAAAGTTGTGTATCAAATATCTGTAATAATCAGTGGGGGGACGCTCCCAGGCTTTTTGACAGTAGTCCCAGGGGTTTGGTGTAGTCTAAATGTAGGTGCTAATTGTGTCCCAAATTTGATTTGCTCGTTCAGTCTGTCTGTAAAGTTTCTAAATGGAGACTCATTTGATGTGGCTGAGTCACAGGAAGATGAAGAATTAATCTCTGATGGTTGTTTATCTGTTCGGTCCTGTTGTGTCACTTGGTGTTTTTGTTCTCTGATATCCATGGGTGCCTCAAGGTCAGCTTTTGGGAGCAAGTGTTTTGCTTTCTGATTTTGATAAGAAAAAATGTTTGCTGCTAACAGCCTTACTCCGGCCTTCTTAAGATAACGTTGGCCTTTGAAAAGATGGTTAGCACTTCCAAATACTTTGAAATTATTAATAAATGTAAACGATTTCTCAGCTGATTGTTTCTTCAACCATTTATGGAGCATGCAGAGTGTGCTAAATCTTTCATCATTCCCTTCAGGGACTGGTCCGCTGATGAGGATGTTTACGTTAAGTCCATCAAGTCTCTGTAGGAGATCAGAAAAGTCGCTCTTCAGAATCTCTGATTGTCTCATCGCGATATCTGCTGATCCAGCGTGAATGACAAGTTTTTCCAAAGTAGGATGTTGGTCCAAGATGTTCTGGATTTTTTCTGATATTTCTCTCACTGTATTTTTGTAGCAGCTATAAACTCTGGTGTTCTTGCTACAAAAAGCCTCAATTCCATTAATTGATCCGTCTTGTATGATAACAATCTTTGCTTGAGGGGCTCTTACTTTGTTATGTGTCCGTTTGATGCGGCTGGGTTTCTCCTGGTGGCTTTGACTGGTCCCGGGGGCTGCGTCATCTTTCGGGGAACTCACTGCTGCGAATCTGTTTTTCAGCGGAATTCCAGGTGGGGAATTATCTCTTGTTTTTGGCTGAAACCTCTTTTGTTTACTTTTAGCAGAAGCAGCAGGTCTGGGTTCAGAGCTTTCTCTGTGCTGGAGATTCTTTTGTTTTTTCTTCCTCTGAGAACAGGCTGGGGTTGATGATTCTGTGCGTTTTAAAGCTGGCCAGTGTTCATTAGAGTGCGGAGTTCTGCCAGTAAGACGTCTGTTTGCTGATGGAGTGGTGTTGTCCTTTGTTTTCTATGTGACACGGTTAGACCGATGTAACACCGGGCTGATAGGCTGTTCCCTGTGTGTATTCAAAGGTAAAGTTGTGTCATTTCCATAATCAGCGTGGAGATCAAAATTAATTTCCAGACGACGTAGCTTCGTTTCAATGCCCTCAATTCTGTGGAGCAGTTTTTCAAAATCCTCCGCTGAGCAAAAAGCCATGTTGATAAATCCACAAAAAAGTACTCCAAGAGGAGATCCGGTCCAGTATAGTAACTCCAGGGGCTGGGTAGATAAAGTAACTAAGATAAGGTTAAGAAACGAAAACAAAAGAAAAGAAAACAAGAAAAGCAAACAGAAAATAAAATAAAGTGAACGGATCTGACTGGATCTGTAGAGAGTCAGAGAGCAGCTGCTCCTCCTTCAACTGTCCGCTCCTCCTTCAGCTGTCGGAACAAGAGGCAGTAATATTTTGGACCAGGTGTAGACCAACATCAAGGGAGCTCACAAAGCCGCAACAGCCCCACACCTGGGTCTATCAGACCACATCTCTCTGCTATTGTCTCCATTCTACAGACCAGTTGGGTGCAGAAGCAGACCCACCAAAAAGACTATACAGGTGTGGATTGAGGAGGCCACTGCATCACTGCAGGACTGTTTTGAGGTCACTGACTGGGACGTGTTTGCTAAGGAATCTGACCTGGAAGGCTACACAGCTGCTGTGTTGGACTACATCAAGTTCTGCACAGAGGCATCAGTTCCCAATAAAACTATCAAGGTGTCCCCAAATCAGAAGCCATGGTTTAAATGGACTGTACGGGCACTTCTAACATGTCAGGAAACCAGATGGGCTATAGCACAGCCCGGAAGAACCTGACAAAGGGCATTAAGGAAGCCAAACACAACTCAAGACAGCTGGCGGGGGTGTTTACAAACATCTTTTAACCTCTCCCTACATCAAAGCCAAAGTCCCCACCTGCCTCAAATCCACAACTATTGTTCCGGTGCCCAAAAAAAATCTGCTGTCACAACACTAAATGACTACCGCCCAGTTGCTTTCACCCCTGTCATAAGGAAGTGCTTTGAGAGGATTGTCTTGGCACACATCAAGGACAGCATCCCTACAGACCAGTACCTGTATGCTTACCGGGAAAACAGATCTACAGAGGATGCTGTCTCCATCACACTTCATACAGCCCTGGCCCACCTGGAGCAGCCAAACACCTACGTCAGGATGCTCTTTGTGGACTTCAGTAGTGCATTCAACACTGTCATTCCCCCATAAACTGGTCCACAAACTCTCCAACCTCGGACTCCCCAACAGAGTGTGCACGTGGATTATGGATTTCCTGACCAACAGGCCTCAAAATGTCAGAATATGGAACCAGACATCTGACACTATAATCCTGAGCACAGGCACACTGCAGGGCTGTGTACTTAGTCCAACTCTCTTCACACTCTTCACCCAGGACTGTGCCCCGATCCACTCATCCAACACCATAGTGAAATTTGCAGACGACACTACGGTAGTAGGCCTCATTGCTAACAACAATGAGACCTGTTACAGGCAGGAGGTCCAACACCTGGAGGAGTGGTGCTCAGACAACGACCTGGCCCTTAACACCACCAAAACAAAAGAGCTGATTATAGACTGCAGGAGGACCAGGATAGCAACACAACCCCCGCTTTACATCAGAGGTGAGGAGGTGGAGCAGGCAGACTCTGTCAGATTCCTTGGCACTTACATCTCCAAAGATCTGACATGGACACAGAACACGTCCAAACTGGTGAAAAAGGCCCAGCAGAGGATGTTCTTCTTGAGGAAGCTGAGGAAGGCGCGTCTGGCACTGACAATCTGACAATTCTACAGGAGCACTGTGGAGAGCCTTCTCTGCCAGGGGTTCTCCCCCCCCCCCCCCCCACAGATGTGCAATAAAGCTGTTTACAATGTTACAACTACCTCATACTGCTCCGCTGGTTCATCATTAATTATCTTTCAATCAATTGGAATACCTATGCACTTCACTAAGACACTTTATTTTCACGACATTGTACTTTGACTTATATTTAATATTTTTTCATTTTTAAATTAGCTTTACTGTTTGTGACAGGATCATTACCCTTTCTGTTACACAGCCTGTCAATTTATTGTACGTTTTCATCATTTTCTTAAAAAAAAAAAAAATTCGTAGTCTGTCTTCGTTCTTGGGTTCTCTTCAAACCACAATCATGACAATATCAGGTCCATAGTTATGTATACTTTGCATCTTCTTTTTACCCAAATAGGCAAAAGGTTTTGATATAAAATGAATGTGAATGTGAACCTCTTCTTAGTCAATTTCTGCTTTAAGCATAGTTTATACTTGACGATGGAGACATGCCCATTTTTTAAATGTCTGTCGAAAGCTACAGAGAGAACAAGCCTGTGATTGGTCAGTACGCCACTTACTTTAAATTCATCCAACAGCACCACCATTTCTAAAAAAAAAATAGGGTGCTGAAGATCTCTAGCAGCAGACATGGAGCAGATCGAAGAACGTCTTGCATAAGACAATTCATGAGTGTTCAGCGTCCGCTACAATAGCGAGTGAGGAGCCTTTATCATATTTATGGACGAAAAACTCTTGAGTTTTGAAAGAGTTGCTGAAGTTGTTCAAATGAGGAGTTTTAGATAAAAAATTTAAAAGTAAATACACTGATGTTGACCAGAGACATGATTGCAATAGTCGCAGGACCCCCGTTACAAAGCACTACACCCCCTGTTGTCCTAGAGGTGAATTGCTTTGCAAGGCTCCCCAGGCAATGCAGCTGTCTGAAAGGAAAACATATGTTCATGTGCGTGTGAGTGCAAGCTTGCTGATGGAGAACTTTAGTTTAATTTCCTTTATTTGCTCTTTTTACATAGACACAACTCTGACAACTACAGCTTAGCATTCTATTCACTAATATAGCATTTTATCCCACATACAAGATTGTTATTCTGAGTTGTTTTTAGTTGATAAAATCAGCTAAAACAAGGGATTTGTCTGTCCAGTGTAGTGTCTGATAGCAAACGGGCCTCTGGTTGTATTTGCCACATATTTTTAAACAGGTCTCCTACATAGGAACCATCTAGAGGAGAGTTGTGGGTTTTGGCATAATAGTAAAGAGGTCAGGGACTTGAGAAGGACCTGAGGGTTACAATGCATGGGAAAACATGCTGGGAAAGATAAGGCTACATGTTGAGGAAACTCATATGTTGTAATATATTTGTGTGTGTGTGTGTGTTCAGATGCTGTGTCCGAAGATCGGTTGGAATTGTTGAATAATTAGGTCACAACCCCTCATGATTCGGTCATTGTCATTCAGGCCACAGTTCTAGATAAAATCCTAAGCTGTTTAACTGAAGTGTGTCTCCAGAGCCTTATTCCTGAATCATCATCCGGGCACTTTTAAGATTACCACCAACCATGTACAACACTAGCTTGCCTTCCTCCCCACTATGAATTTTTTTCATATTTCCAGAAACGCACAGTATTATGACATCTACCTCGTGAGCAATATATCTAATTTCGATGTCAAAGGTAAATGCAGGCCTTATTTAGACTTTACAGAATGATTAATATAAACGTAGCCCTGATTTGCATATATTCAAACCAAGCAAAACTGCATGGTCAAAAAATTGTCTAACCTTAGATGTAGGGTTAACAATAAGAACCACACAAAGCCTGACAATACATCCACCCAGACCCCAGATTGTTCAGAGTGGTAATCAGATCCTTATTTTTGATGTTTCTAGTTTCCTGCAGTTCTGATTCTAACCTCCCATGTCCATTTTGATGAAAACTGAATCCCACTGTTGATGTTAGAGTTCTAGACTCCAGGGAACCACTTCTTGAGTCCTGGCGTCTGTATGAAGATTTTCCCAAATAAATCTCCCTCACCGTTGCTCCTCTGAAAGCTCTCCCAGTGCTCTCTGCTTTTTGGGTCTTTACTTGTTCCGCCACTGAACTTACCTGCATGTCCACCCCCACACAGGTCATCATTCTTCAGCTCCAACACGGTAAGGGAAAACAAAACATCACTGGATCATCCATCATCCACCTGTCAAACTCATCTCTGTGGGTATCCTCACCTCTTGCTTGAACTCCTACCACTGCTGTATCAGAAAGACCCACCCACAAATATCTCTCTATATCTCACCAATTTCCAAACCTCAAACTAACCACTTACTTCTCCTCCTAATGCCTTAATGTAACCCCTTCGAATTATTATTGCATATTTCTTGTAAAAAATACATTTTTGTGGACTTGTGTTGTCTCATCAATAATTGCTGAATGCACTAGAGTTCGGCTCAAAAACTATGACAGTAAACCATGCAGAAATGCCCAAATGTGTCACAGAGAAAGTATAGAACACTAGCTGTCAAAATGCAAATGAGACCACGACCCTTCCTGTCACGCCCCCACGAACACGCCCACTTCCGGGTACGCCCCTTCCGGTCACGCCCACTTCCGGGTACGCCCCATCTGGATACGCCCCTTCCGGTCACGCCCCCTTCCGGATACGCCCACTTCCGGTCACTCCCCCTTCCGGATACGCCCACTTCCGGGAGCGCCCCTTCCGGATACGCCCACTTCCGGGAGCGCCCCTTCCGGTTACACCCCCTTTGGCGGGCACCCTGGCTGGCAAAACAAGCTCCGCCCTGTCACAATAAGCCCCGCCCCATGATGGCCACGCCCACCTGTCATAATAAGCCCTGCCCCTGGTGGCCACGCCCACCTGTCAAAATGGGATACACCGCCTGGTGGCCATGCCAACCTGTCAAGATAGGACACACCCACCTGTCAAAATGGGGTACGCCCCCTGGTGGCCACGCCCACCTGTCAAAATAGGACACACCCACCTGTCGAAATAGGGTACGCCCCCTGATGGTCACGCCCACCTGTCAAAATATGGCATTGAATGGCTCCCTCTAGTGGTTCTACAATTAAACTACATTCAAAAAATGAAAATACTTCCCCCTAGTGGCCCAATAAATACTATTACACACAAAACTTATAAATGCCTCCCTCTAGTGGTTCAAAATTAATATAACAGCCTATTGTATAATTGGCCCCCTCTAGTGGATCAAAGTAACATTACATGCAAATGTAAAAATACCTCCCCCTCTAGTGGATCAAAAGTAACATTACATGCAAATATGAAAATACCTCCCCCTAGTGGCTCAAAAATTAAACTACATGCATATATGAAAATACCTCCCCCTAGTGGCCCAATAAATAGTATTACACCAAAATATATAAATACCTCCCTCTAGTGGTTCAAAATTAATATGACAGCCTATTGTATAATTGGCCCCCTCTAGTGGATCAAAGTAACATTACACCCAAATGTGAAAATACCTCCCCCTAATGGCTCAAAAATTAAATTACAGCCTATAGTATATATAGCGCCCCCAATGGTTTGAATGTAACTCCTCAGTGTCATCAGAACATGTCCGAAAAAGTCCCTTTAATATTATACGGTCTGGGCTCTGTCTCAACATGACTCCTTGAGCATTCCATTTTATTTTAAACAGTTAAAAGGTGCTTTTTAGCTTCCTGACTTTAATTTAAAACCACATTAGCTCCAACACTCTAGAGACACCATTACATCTGATTCTAACAATTCAACCATGATAAATTAAACTTGTAAGAGCACTAAAAAGAGAATTTATTCACCCACAGCTATGTTGAAGCAGATGCTCATCCTTTTGTTGATTTTAAAAATGCACCATTACACAGTCTTTAAAAACAGATAAGGATTTAAAAAAACATCACTTTAAACCTGGTTGCTTTAAGCTGGAAATAAGAAATCTATCAAACTACTAAAGTTACTGATAAAAAACAGTCCACCAATCAGCGTTTGACACGCCCCTGCTCTGCTTTGTATTCGCTGTATTTATCACGCCCCTGACTTCACCTACGTCCGCAAGTCAGGTAAACCGGTTTGGGCGGTGCTTACCGGGCGGCATTTACCTGTATAAAAGGCTGTCGGAAAACGGTTAATCTCTACAGCATGCTGGAAGGACCTCATTCAACAATCCGACCTTAAGGACACGGAGCGCGGTGCTGCGACGAACAAAGAAAACAGCGGTTTCACGAAGACTGTATCACCGGCTTCATTCGAGGGGAATCCCAGAAGCCCGCGTCATTGTCAGACCGCGTCAGAGCTGAGTCCTGGCGGGATTCCCGAGCTTCCCCTGCTAAGAGCTGGAGTTACGGGTTCAGCGGTGAAATCAACTTCACAGCGACTTCAGGAAATCTTCACATCGGCGACCTGTATTATCGGTTTGGAGCGAGGTGAGTAAATGTTTTTTTTAGCTTGCAATTGTGCGATCGTCTACGGATGTTTCATAGCACCAAGATGGATTCGCTGCTGGCTTATCGATAGATTCACCATAGCATACATACTCTGTTACAGCTAGAAGTATCGCTCAACTCCAGTTGCTGCTCTGAGCTGGTTTTGGGCTGGAGCGGGAAAAAGGCGGTGGAGATTGTTACAAAGCGAAACTCCGCTCTGAGGTGAATTTACTTTTTTTTAAATTATGTTGACTGTTTAGATACGGGTATTACCGTATTTTTATTTATTTTATTATATTCCTGACTTTTACCTGCGTTTTATCATAGATCGTGATCGAAGCGCGGAGCTGTTTGCAATTGGATCTCAGCGGATCTGCCCAACGCCAGCCTTGCTACTTCAATTAACAGTGAGACTGTCTGGAGCTTTCTCCAGCTTGTATATTGTCTGACTCTGGTTTCGGGCTGGAGCGGGAAAAAGGCACTGGGGTTGTTACAAAGCGAAACTCCGCTCTGAGGTGAGTTTACTGTTTGTTAAAATCTGTTGACTGTTTAGACACTGGTATTACCGTATTTTTATTTATTTTATTATATTCCTGACTTTTACCTGCGCTTTATCATAGATCGTGATCGAAGCGCGGAGCTGTTTGCAATTGGACCTCAGCGGATCTGCCCAACGCCCGCCTTGCTACTTCAATTAACAGTGAGACTGTCTGGAGCTTTCTCCAACTTGTGTATTGTCTGACTCTGAATGTTTTTTCATGTCCTTTTTTTTCTGATCGTGTGTTTAAATAGCAACATCAACCAGTCACTATGAATGTCTCACAGGAGCTAAATAGTACTCAACCGTCTAGTCAGGAAGATGAAGAATTTCAGATCAATGTACGTGACGAATTCAATAACATAGAGATCCGACACAACTTTGTCCGGCCTGAGGGTGATCATCCGTGTCCGTATGAATTTCATAATCACATAATGAATATGCTCAGGGGTTTATCAGACCGGGTGACACCACTGGTTAACACTAACGATATTGTGCAGATAGAGGTTAATGGACCCGGCGTGTCTCGCAGCGTGACTTTCTCTGTCGATGAAGGGGGGAGTAACGTCATGCACCAGTTCGAAACGTTTTTAGATGATCTGATGCAATCCAATGCTGAAATAGCCTCAACAGAGCGTTTGGAGTTTGTAATTCAAACAGTGCGTGATCTTAGCGGGGGAGCTAGACGAAAAGCTGAAATGTCTTTCGATTGCGAGCTTATACACAAGAAGAGACGCCACCTATATATTGTGAACAATGATCGAGATGATAAACTGTGTTTTGCTATTAGCTTAGCTTGTGTTGCAGACCTTAGCCTCGGCTCCGATGCGGCTATACAGCTCGGTAGAGAGTTGCAACAGCGTGCAGGCCTTTCAGAACACACCCCCGTCAGATCAGGCGATATCCACAAATTTGAGAAGTTGTTGAACAGAAAAATAGTTGTTTTTATCAGAAGTGAGGGAGAGAGAGCTCTAGGGAAGATTCAGACCGACTTTGAGGACCGAAGCAGGACTGTTTTTCTATTGCACTTCCGAGACCATTACTACGGGATCAAAAACTTGAAGGGTTTTATAGGGGCTCGGGATATTTGTCACTACTGTTTCGATCCTATAGGGCATAAATATAATCATGTATGCAAAGGTTCGTGCGCTGTCTGCAATGATGCAGCGTGTGCTCAGGGGGTTACAAATCCGAGTCTTTGTCATGACTGTAACAGATATTGCAAGAACCAGACGTGTTACGATAGACATAAAGTACCTGAGCTAAAACCCAGGGCGTGTGTGATGGTCAGTCATTGTGATCAGGTGAAGAAATGTCCCAACTGTGGGTTAAACTATAACCAGAGTTTCACAACTGGCAAGAAGCATGTGTGTCAAGGGAAGAAGTGTAGGATTTGTGGGGGTAAGCTTGATAAGGACCAGCCGGCATCAGACCATAAATGTTATATCCAGACATGTTCTGTCGATACCGAAATAAGTGACAAGGTGATTTTTTACGATATTGAAACTTTCCCTGGTGCGCAGGGTGAGCATGTTCCATTTCTGATCTGTTCAAAGTCCACATCTGGCGACGAGTGGTCAGCCTACGGCAGTGATTGTATTCGGGAGTTTATTCGTGAAATCAGGAGGCCAGGCCGTCGGAATTACACATGTGTAGCCCATAATGCTAGAGCTTTTGATTCCTACCTTGTTCTGAATGCAATGACGGAGATGGGTTTAAATCCTGACATCATTATGCAAGGGTGTAAAATTCTGAGCATCACTGATCCTGATTACGGTTTGAGGTTCATTGACAGCCTATCTTTCCTTGCCATGAAGCTTAGTAAAATGCCTGAAGCCCTCGGTTTTCCTGACCATAGCAAGGGCTATTTCCCACACCGTTTCTCATCCTCTGATAATCTGAGCTATGTAGGTTCTTACCCGCTGCCATCATTTTACGGTGTTGAGCGAATGAATCGTGCTGAGCAGGAGGAATTCTATACATGGTACGCTGAGGTTAGCAAGGGCGTGTTTGACTTTAAAAAGGAGGCTCTCTTTTACTGTAAGAATGATGTGGAGATACTCCAAGGATGTACAAGGTTTCGTCAGGAGTTTTTTAACGACAGTCAGATTGACCCTTTTAACAGGATCACCATCGCAAGTGCTTGTATGAAAGTGTTTCAAAGCAATCATTTGAAGGCAGACACTCTCGCTGTGCCTTCACCTACAGACTACAGCGAACAGTTTAAAAAGTTTTCCACAGCTTCCGTTGAATGGTTGGAATATGTTTCACATACAAGGAGGGTTGGAATACAACATGCTCTAAGAGGTGGTGAGAAAAAGATTGGATCATACTTTTTAGACGGTTACCTGGAGGTAGGGGAGCGTAAAATAGGGTTTGAGTTCCATGAGTGTGAGCATCATGGCTGCAGCACCTGTCGCTATCCAACAGCTGAGAGTCCATTGACCGGTGTGCCTTATGGGCAGCTCTACGCTGCCACCATGGAGAGGGAGCATGTGCTGAGGACTGTGTACGGTATAGAGCTCGAGGTGATGTGGGAACATGTGTGGGAAGAAATGAAGAAGAGTAACGCTGATGTGAAGCAGTTCATGATGACCTACCAGGCTCCTGCACCACTTACCCCCCGTGAAGCGCTTTTTGGAGGGCGTACATGTGCAGTCAGGTTGAGGTACTCTGCAGCCCCCGGTGAGCAGGTTCTTTACCAGGACGTGTGTAGTCTTTACCCATTTGTTCAGAAGATGAAAAGCTTTCCTGTAGGGCACCCGATCATAATCAGGGAAAACTTTGATGATCCTAGAAATTATTATGGATTTATCAAAGCAGTCATTTCACCACCTCGTGGTCTTTATTTCCCCATTCTACCATTCAGAATAGATTATGGAAAGCTTGTATTCACCCTCTGTCGCACATGTGCATTGGAGAACAATCAGTCACATAGTTGCACCCACACAGACACTGAGAGAGCCTTAACAGGTGTATGGGTGTCTGAAGAGGTTAAAGAAGCCCTTTCACACGGCTACAGAGTCGATCAGATCGTTGAGGTGTGGCACTTTGAGCAGCATAGTGATCAGATCTTTGCAAAGTATGTCAACTCCTTTTTGAAGACCAAGCAGGAAGCTTCAGGTTATCCCGAGGGTGTAGAGAGCGAGGAGGATAAACAGAAATACATCCAGGATTTCATGGTGAATCAGGGTGTAGAGTTAGACCCTGAAAAAATTAAAGTAAACCCGGCAAAACGTCAAGTAGCCAAGCTGTGTTTGAATTCGCTTTGGGGGAAGTTTGCTCAAAAAAATGACCAAACCCAAACCTCAATCATTAAACACCCTGACAAGTTTTTTGAGTTCCTGTTTTCAGGGAAGTTCGTCGTGACATACTTCAGCTTTCTGAACCCCAAGATGGTCATGATTCAATGGAAGTACAACAAAAACTGTGTAACGCCCCCTAACAAAACCACCAATGTGTTCGTTGCCGCATTTACAACAGCTTACATGCGTACAGGTTTATTTCATTCCATGTTATACATCATAAGTCTAATACATTTGATGCATATTCTCATACATATCAAAACCCGTAACAATCTTTAAACACATCTAGAGAACAGGTTCTATGCGTGAAAAACGTTGTGTTTCGCTTCATAGCACATTTCACATACTTTTTGACAAAGTTAGATACAAGCTCATCATTTGATTCAGGAATTTGACAATACTTTGATAAAACTTGTTGCATGGAGAGACCACAGGCTCTATGGCATAAATAAAAAATACAGTGATGCCCACAAACAGAAGATTGAACGCTCTGAAATTGTTGGTTATGGTACATTATCACAGACGAACGATCTTTCAAAAAATCCAAAATGGATGAAAGGTAATAGACAAATTCTGGTGAGTACCCGTAAGAGTCAAAAAACGTTGCTTTACCACCCTCTTCCAGAGTGAGGGCTAGCCAGTGTTCCCCAGGCATGTTAGAAGGGTGTGTATTGACGATAAAATAAGCTGGTCTGGGGAATGTTAGTGGTAGCAGCTCCAGTTGGTCGCTGGCCCATACACCGCAGAAAAGCTTCCCAAGCAGATGACTGAGTATTGCATCGAGTTCGTGATTATTCATGTTTCCAAGTGGTTAATAATAATCCACCAAAACTCTTCTTTTAGAGTCTATTTCCAGGATGGAGTCGTAGCACGCGTATACAATCAGCGTTGTTGTGTGCGGTAACGGTGTTCTGAATCTCATTTCTAGCCTAATGTTACCACTGCGTACTGGTGATAGTGCTTCAGATTCAGCACATGGGTCGAGATTAAAAGCAAATAATGCGTAATCCGTGTTAAAGTCCTCCCTAGTTATGCTTAGGGGGAGATCCTTTAAATGCCTCCCTGTGGATGTAAACAGGTTGTAATATTCTCGTACAGAATTACCCTGATCGAAGTTGGGCTGGAAGGCCTTTGCAGGAATCTGTCTACCATCACGGGACAGAGCTAGATACTCCATATTATAATGGTTGAAGGAAAACGGATTCAAATTGCGCGCTCCTGTGAAGGCCTGGTGATTAACCATCGAAATAACCACATATTTAGGTGTCATACCCAAGAACAGGTTCTCCTGAGTGCATATTCTTGAATGTTCAGGTATAGAGTATGATCCAAATCCACGACCATACATGACAGGCTGTCCTGAAAACCCGGGTAGCTCTCCACCCGTCTGGTTCACATAATATTGTACAAACCGCGTTGGTTCTGGTCTGTGTGTTAAGTATGCCATTTTACCGCAGGTGTCAAAACCGGTTTAAAGTGCCGCTTCACGATCGTCTTCCCGTATACAAAGTTCACACACTCGTTATGATCTGTTTTTACCTGTATGCAGATTGTCTTAATATAGCTTTTTGAAACGGGGAGGTAATGCACTGTGTTATACCTCACACCAATCACGTCACCGAATTTACCATTTATGTTTACGACACCGAGCAGAGGTGAGTGACTGTCACCAACAGTTTGGAAATGGATTATGTCTGTGTAGACAAACAGGTTATATACACCAGTGCCGAGCCACTAGGGGGAGGTATTTTCACATTTGGGTGTAATGTTACTTTGATCCACTAGAGGGGGCCAATTATACAAAAGGCTGTTATATTAATTTTGAACCACTAGAGGGAGGTATTTATATATTTTGGTGTAATACTATTTATTGGGCCACTAGGGGGAGGTATTTTCATATATGCATGTAGTTTAATTTTTGAGCCACTAGGGGGAGGTATTTTCATATTTGCATGTCATTTAATTTTTGAGCCACTAGGGGGAGGTATTTTTACATTTGCATGTAATGTTACTTTGATCCACTAGAGGGGGCCAATTATACAATAGGATGTTATATTAATTTTGAACCACTAGAGGGAGGCATTTATAAGTTTTGGTGTATTAGTATTTATTGGGCCACTAGGGGGAGGTATTTTCATTTTTTGCATGTAGTTTAATTGTAGAACCACTAGAGGGAGCCATTTAGTGCCATATTTTGACAGGTGGGCGTGACAATCAGGGGGCGTACCCTATTTCGACAGGTGGGCGTGTCCTATTTTGACAGGTGGGCGTGGCCACCAGGGGGCGTACCCCATTTTGACAGGTGGGTGTGTCCTAGCTTGACATGTGGGCGGGGCCATCAGGGGGCGGGGCTTATTGTGACCTGTGGGTGTGACCACTAGGGGGGCGGAGCTTATTATGACAGGGCGGAGCTTGTTCCGGCAGCCATGGTGCGTGACCGGAAGGGGCGTGCCCGGAAGGGAGCGTGTCCGGAAGTGGGCGTGGCCGGAAGGGGCGTGGTCTCGTTTGCATTTTGACAGCTAGTGGTCTATACTTTCTCTTGTCACCCAACACTCAAAAATAGTCTTATTTGATTTAGTTATCATTGTGTGGAAAAAGATTAAAAAATTTTTTATTAAAGAGTGAAAAATTGAGAGATTAGACAAGTAACTATGACAGCAGGGACATAAAGAAACTTCACACATTGTAATCTAAAGTGTTGTTTAACCTTTAAGTTGTAGACAGTGCAGTGCTTTCTCTGGCTCACCAGACACAGAGTGCCTGGGTATTCCAAGAATAAGGTCACAGGTTGTGCTAAAAGTCCATGCTGGTTGAACAGAATGGATTTTGATATTTTCCAAACCTTTCCAACAGTGTTTTACAGTGTAAACTGGAATAGTTTCTGTGTGTGCGTCCTGGGGTGTGATTTTTTTAGCATACCCATTGTTTCATTTTTATAGGAGACTGATAGTGGAAACTGATTGTGGAAGAATGATCTCAGTATTGATTTGTGTTTGTGTGTGTAACCTGGTGCTCTATAACATATTTGTTTACCTTGTATATAGCACTGTTGCTGCATCAAAAACATTACTCAGACACATTGTCCACATAGCAACAATAGCTGTGGCTTTCACTTGTTGCATACTGGTCACTGAAGACCACATGATTACATTAACATTTTTGCATCTTCTGAAAAAATCAGGTTAGGATTTCCTAGGTCTTCAAACTAAGTTTCAGTTAAAATAAATTCAGTTTCACTAGCAAGTACCACGCTAAGATCAGAATTTAACAGTTTATTGAAGGAACAAAAACGTCTGGGGAGATGCCGACAGAGGCCGAGAGGAAGACTCAGTGTGGGGGTGAAGTCTTCGGTAATTCACCTTCCCAAGCCTGCTCAGGACCCCCCCAGACGGAACCTGAATGAGAGAGATGTTAGAAGATGAGGTTCAGGAGAGAACCAGAGCGAGAAACCTGGAGGCTGAGGTCAATGATTAGGGGGGGGATGAAGGATCGTATGGATTTAAAAGGGGAAGGGTTGGAGGGATGGGAGAGGGGTTCGGAGGGGCGGGTTTGGCAGGACCTGAGGGGTACACAGCGGCTACTGCTGCGAAGAAGGGAAAGGGGTCGGAGGGATGGGGGAAGGGGTTAAAGGGATGGGGGAATGGCAGGATGAGGGAGGGGCGTGTTTGGCGGGACCAGAGGGGTACAGAGTGGCCGAACAGGATGAGGTTAAGCTGAGGAGTGGGTCGGGTAGGGAGGGGTGCAAAGCGAACGAGACAGACGTAGAGCATTTGGCAGGCTGAGATTATATGGGTCGCTTAGTGATTGGAGACGTGAAAAGGGCCCAGGGCACCAGGTGAGTCAAGTTAGTAGTGATGCAAAATAGGTTTAAAGGATGGTCCTGGTCCAAAACCTAAGGTAACAAGTTAACTCCATTTATTTATGTAGCGCCAATTCACAACACGTCATCTCAAGGTACTTGACAAGAAAAATCACTTCAATTTAACCATACAAAAATTCCAAGTAATCTTTCAGTTCATTATTCCTATCAGTTTAAAGATTTTCAATCCAAGGAAACCCAGCAGATTGCATCAAATCATTAACTTGCAGCATTCATTCCTCCTGGATGAACAGTTAATCATCTTCACTTCATAGATGTTATACTCTAATTTCACATTTGCTCAAAACTTCTGGTTTGTTTTACACCTTTAAAAATTCTTTAAAGAGAAACTCAACCAGAGTTGCCAAAGTTACCAGAGTCTTACTCCACCCACATTTCCGGTTTGAAAAATGCAGCAAGATGAGGTATTGCCCGGCACACCAGCGAACACACGGGGGGAGAGGGAGGGGCGTGGTCAATACTTCCTTGCTATTCCAATTCTAACTCACTATGAATGTGTGACCGAGACTCTGCTTCTTTTATACCCCAGAGCGGCAGGTTGGCTGACAGTCATCACCGCAGAGCAAATAGCACTGCCCGATTCTACTTCAAGTGCAGTGTAGAGTTATAACCTGAAGAGGGTGCTACACTTACATAGTTTGGTTTAAAATAAATCTCTTTACTAAAATACCCAAAATAACAGCACTATTAAACACTATTTTATACAGTTGATCAGGAAAAGAAAAGTTGATTTGGGGGTGAGTTGCTCTTAGAAGTAAAAATACTTCTTGTGTTTCAATAAAGAAAACCAGAGGTGGGTAGCCACATTTAATTGAGTAACCTTTTTGAAAAACAACAAAAACAAACTTTTAGCAGCAGTTTTACTAGACCGTACCTCTTACTTTTACTTGAGTAATAATGTTATGAAGTATTGCTACTCTCACTTTGACATGATTGTTTGTTAGACTCAATAACAGCACGGCAACAGACAATTAAAATAGTAAAGTTTATTTGAGGAAGTTTTAAAGGTCGTCTCGGGAGAACCAGGAAGGAAGCGCCAGAAATGGTGAACTCGGAACTGAGGAGAGGTAATTGGATAGTTAGATTTCTGTTTAAGATAGGGTGATATGATGAAGTTGCGGAGCTTACAGTTGATGGTTTGGTCTCGGAGCTTGAAGGAGAGGTAAGTAGGAACCTGTAGTCTGTTGATCTCTGTGGATGGATACTCGTTGTTGTTGCAGGTGTTGGAGCTGGTGGAGGACTGGAGGAGTAGTCTGGAAATGGTGAGGATGGTGAGAATAACCAGAGTGCTAATGTCAGAGATTGTATCCTACTTGGAGCAGATGACAGGAAGGCAGACAGGCGGGCAGGCGAGCTAAAACATTGTTGAAGAGGGTACCAGAGGGGAGGTGTTGCAGAGGCTGACCGGGACAAATGCTGAAGAGGTGAGGAGATCCAGAACTGAATAATCCAGGAGTCTTGGAACAAAGGTAAATGGATCTGCGGGAAGATAATTCTGGTGAGGATCCGAATGACACGAAGGAGAAAATCTTACTTGGGTTTTTGTTAGGAAGTTGGCCTAGTACCACGCTGACTGTGAGAACCATCTGTCTTCTTCTTCTTCTTCTTCTTCTTCTTCTTCTTCTGGCGTCAGCTTGCAGCACCTGCTCCCCTTATGAAGCTGGTACGTGATGAGCTTCACGAGCTGCACCTGTTTAGAGCTGCCTGCCACGCCCCTGTGAAGAATGTGAGAAACACACAGCAACCAACAGACACAGAAACCTAACACACTTGAGTAAAATGTCTGGCTTCTCTAACAACTGTGAGTAACTTGCTAAATGAAGAACAAATATATTTTAACCAAAAATGCAGGACACACAGGCACAAACCTTCAACTTGTTTTAAGAAGAGATGCTTTATCATTATACATTTTATTTATAAGTGCCTTTCAGGACACCCAATGACACGTTACAGTACAATAAAACAAGAAGTAGACACAGACAATAGAGAAACAATAAAACAACTAATAGATTAAACAGTGAAATTACAGAGAGTATGCTATCCTGAACAGGTGAGTTTTGAGTCTAATTTTAAAGTGGGGAAGAGAGTCAGTATTTCGGATATCAGGTGGTAAGGAGTTCCAAAGTTTGGGAGCAGAGCAGCTTAAAGCTTTAGTTCCCATAGGGCTGAAGCGGAACAGGAGCACAGTGAGATGGATGGAAGAGGAGGACCTGAGGGAACAAGAGGACGAAACGATGAAAAGAAGATCTGACAGATAGGGAGGGGCAAGATTATGGATGTCCTTAAACGTATACAGAAGAAGTTAAAAGATAATTCTGAATTTGACTGGGAGCCAGTGAAGCTGATGAAGAACAGGGGTAATGTTCTGAAAGGCAGGGGTACTAATGGGTTATAAAGGGTTATAATGCACACCTTCGTAGTGAGCTGATTTCTGGACCAGTTGGAGTTTATGGAGGGACTTTTGAGAGTGACCAAAGAGAAGAGAATTACAGTAGTCTATACGGTGGGTAATAAGATTGTGAACCAGAATGGATGTAGAATGATGGGAAAGAGAGGGACAAAGTTTTATTGTCATTTAATTTAAGAAAATTTGAGGAGAACCAGGATTTAACTTCAGTTAGGTAATTGATAAGAGATGAAGGTGGAAGGGGGTGTTGGGTTTACTGGACAGATAAAGCTGGGTGTCATCTGCAAAGCAGTGGAAATGAATAGTGATATTGTGGAAGATATCACCAAGAGGCTGTTGTGCCACAGATAGGTAGGATTTGGCTATGAATAATTATGAATACTTGCTTAGGGAAATTATTAATAATAATAATAATTTTATGTAATAATTACCAAGTTTAGGGGCACCATCCTGTTGGATTCCAGGAACATTTATATTTATATATAGCCAAATTGTTCAGTCTCAGATAATTAAACAATAGATGAAGGAATAAGTTCTAACGCTGTGGACATTAATTGTATGCATCACTCCAAGTAATCCCAGACAACTTCTCTTTAAGATAAGGGGACTTATCTAACCTAACCTAACCCTAACCCTTTAGGAAATAGAAAATTCCATCTATTCTAAAGCATGCAAAAATTACTACAGATCTTAGACAATAATAATAGGTGAACATTAAACACAATTAACATGAAATGAAATCAGTGAAACAGCTGAGGTTCGGGTCAGAAAAGGAGGGGGGGCCTCACTCCAGGGAGCCCAAATCACAGATAGCCTAGGAGACAAACTCATAAATCTCAGCTCTGTGCCAAGATGGAGGAGAGCACATGGAGCCTAAGAAAGAATCATAAAACTAGCTTTGGCTAGAGGAGCACATGGGGGAAGCGTCCATGTGGTAGGCCTCTGCTTTAGCGACAGACTAAAGACAATGGAGTTAAACTTTTCAGCTAAGACCAGCTAACGCAGGCCGGACTGAGCCCGACTGCCGATGGAGTTATCAGGGAGGGAGGGAGAGAGAGGGAGAAAGAGAGAGAGGGAGAACAAGAGGATGGAAACAAGAAAGGCGTGATCTGCTCAGGATAAAACAGACAGTTTCAAAGACAGCAATTTCACAGCTCAGACTTATACGTGCGACGACGCAAAAATGAGCAAACAGGTACAGCGCTTAAAAACACTTTAACCAACAATGAACGAGATCTAACTCGTTAAAACTCTATTTTCTCTGTTTATCTATGCCCAGACACATTATTAGTATAAATGAACCGGTTCAGTCCTACTTTGCCTTGAAGGAGGTCCAGTCCACTAGGAGGAGAGCGAATTGTGTCCGTAGTTGAGCAAGAAAAGGAAGAGTTATAAAAAAAAAAAACCTGTACACGATTTTAAGGACCGTGTGGCCCAAAGGCAGGCTGGATGGCCTGTAGGTCGACGTCTAACGAACTGTCTGGGAACAGTTCTGATATAGCTCACACAAGATACACAAACCGTATGAGCACTTCGAAGCGAGTTCTTCCCCGGTCCAGCGGGTCAGAACAAAAGAGAATCTTCACCGGTGAGATGTCCTCTGTTCAGCAGTAGTTCATCCAAGAACTTCCAGCTGGAGAACAATTCAAAATGGGCGCGACTACTCGTATAGCCCCCTTTGGCCGTGAGATCATCGCTGATGTCACTGTGGGTGGTCACGGACCAAAAGGAGTGTGTTGGGGGTCACTGCTAGGATTGCTGGGAAATGTGGTCTCCTCAGTCCATCTTTGAAATAGCTCCCAGACATCCAAAAGTCTGTTCAGTTCATCTTATGAGAAATGCAACCACAACAAGGCAAAATGTAGATGATAAAAAGAAGGGGTCCCAGGACAGAGCCCTGGGGCACACGGGTAGTGTGCTTTGTTGTTCTAATGTTATTTTCTATCTGCTGAGCCTGCTGAGTCTTCTACACTAAAACAGCTAGATTCGTGAAACCTGCACTAGATTTTATACTAATCAGAGAATATTTTAAACCTACTTTGGGATTTGTGAAAGTTGTATTTCATTTGTGAAACTACAATAAAGAGACATAGTATTTTTATTTATTTATTTTAGTTTTTAGACCACTGTAGAACTAGTTCAACTCAGGTAGTACAAAAGCTAGACTCTTGAAACCTGAACTTATTTTACACTAATTGCAGAGAGTTTAATACCCAGTTTGTGAAATCTATATGTAATGTCAATTTTTTTTCCCCACAATGTTTTCTCAGAGTAACCTCAAAAAGTAACATTATGCTACAGGAAAACATGACTAAATATGCTGGCCGCTTGGAAGCTGTTCATAATACATAAAATAAAAAATATACTAAAATGTTTCTTCATTAAATCAAATTTTGGTTTCACAAATGCCATTGTTGGTTTTAATTGTTCTTCTATTAATGTAGAATAATCTAATACAGGTTTGAAAAGTCTAGGTTAGCCACTGTAGTTTTTGAGCTATGGCTAAGCTACTGTGGTCCAAATGCACGGAAATTACTGAAATCTGCCTTTATTGAAGTTTCACAAAGCATATAAAGGTTTCACAAATCCCAGAGTTGGTTTTAATTGTTTTTCACTAATTGCAGAGCCACCTCAACTGAATCCTCTCCATGTGGAGAAGCAGCGGCTCTACTCTGAGCCCCCTCTGTATGTATTTCTTTCTTTATTTATTTATTTATTTATTTATTTATTTATTTATTTATTTATTTATTTATTCATGCATATATTTATTGTCAGTTTTGGCAGGGATGGTCCTCCTGAACACTGCATGGATGTAGTTTATTATTAATGACTGCCAGTGTGTAAGTGCAATGAACTGCACTTCTGGCCAGTTTCTGGCCACTCTTTATTGGGTATTACAAAACTGAGTGATAATAATGTAACTACTAGTATTCAAACAAGCAGGAAAATTAAACAAGCAGCAGCATTTACCAGTCCACGTGTGTGGTTTGGTATATACAAAAACTTTATTAACCCATTTGAGTCACTGTATTATTTGGTTTTGCTACATAATTAAAAAGAAATCAAATAATATGACATAACATACTGTTACGAGCTTTGTTGTACAAGTGAGTTAAATTCTGTTTACTGACACTGTACTCTCCCTTTTTGTCCTGTTTACCCAGATTATACATTGCTTATCTACTAAGAGCAAGTGTCAAAAATACTCTAGCTATCACCCTCCCTTTCTCACGTTGGTCAAAGAGGCGCAAAATTAGGTCAAGGCTTAAAGCCACAGAGTCTGACATACTGCAGATGTTTGAGGAGAGTTTAGTTGTTCAAATATGCAAGGAGACATGGCCAGAATAGAAGATACTACCTGCCCGAGTGTAGTGGTAGACTCAGATGTGTCAGCCTCTAGCCCTTCAGATCCAGAGGGACTCCCGATGTGTGAAGAGGAACTATCCATCATGGAAAGGAATTAGCCGAACGCCACACTAACTGAGACCCATGTGTCAATAGACACAGTTAATGAATTAGCATCAGAATCATATGATTCTGAAGAGACACCATCCCTTGAGTATTTGTTGACTAATCTGAGGTTTTGGGTTTCCACATTTTAAGTGTCACTAGTCGCACTCACTGCACTTTTGAGTATTTTGCATGTGTTTTACCCAAAGTTGCCCAAAGATGCTCGGACAGTTCTTAGGACGCAAGGTGAAATACCAACTAGGAAGATGGAAGGCGGGGAATATCACCACTTTGGGCTAGCCACAGGGCTAATGTGAAGACTAAAATCTTTGATCCTGCCTGTTAACACTGTGTGGATGCAGTTCAATGTAGATAGACTACCAATATTTAAAGTGCTCCTGGCATGAAAGTCCCTGCGACGTTTGGGCCCTTTTTAGTCACACTCTAAGTACCATAATACTGTATCAAAGGATCGTTTGCCGTAACTCAGCCTTGTTGTAGAATTGCAGCCCCTGCTAGGTGGCCCTTCTGTTAGCATTAGCACAGAACGACCGAGTTTTGGTGGATGGGGCCCAAGCCATGCGCCTCCATTGTCAATTGAGTCTCTAATGTCTGCATCTGATGAAACATTGACAGACATGCATTTGCGCACCACAAATTCCAATATTATTTATGAAATGTAATTAGGTTTAAGCCTAATTATATTGTGTGTTGAACAATAATCTGTTTACAAATTACAGGCCTAATAAAATATTTGATCATCCACCCACACAATCGTCCTCATTATGTCTCTAGCTTCACCACGACAGTAATGGCTCAGTTATCGGCTACTGTAATGGCGTTTCAATTTGATCCGGAATCTGATCCGGACTGCGAAGCACCTGATGAGGAACCAAAAGGTAGAGGATGTCTTCCACAGGTGATCCAGACAGACGTGCTGTGCATGGAGGGGAGGGGCTGTGTGTGTGTGTTTGTGCAAGAGAGACGTGAGTGACAGAGACAAAGAGAGAGCAGGGAAAGGCTGAACAAATACGCTGCGTGTTTTAAATAGCGTGAAAAAGAAAAAAAAAACACAATATGTAACAGTCGGTGGGTTTTTTGGGTTTTTTTTGGTCGGTGTTGAATCTGTGGCGCACCGCCACAGATTCGTCATGTTTGGGAAACACTGGTATATAACAGCTGAGGGACATTATTGCGGAAATATACTTGCTTGTATAGGGATATTTGCTGGTTCACGGAGAGTTGGTATTGATCCTGGTAAAAGTTTAAGATCTGCGAATCCACTGCTGTGTTGCTCCAAGTTAATAAAACATTTGTCAGAGAAATGTTTTCCACAAACGACCACACGCTTCGGGAGTTGGTCGGGTACATTCCCTGTATAAATAAAGTCCATCCACAAGCTTTTCAGTGGGGAGGACAGTGTCGATGCGGTCTGGACTCCATGCTGTTGGTTTGTCATTTGCCTTTTACCGTAGCTCTCGTTGTTTAGGTTGTAATACGCGCCGCGGGGGAAGGGACTTGGAGAGTGTAGTTCAGAGAAGGGGGTAATTGGCTGGAACTCAGTGACGACATATGCCGAAACGTGTGGTCATATGCCGAACTGCAAAACAGCCTGTTTCTGAGTGCTAATTTCACTATGTAGGCAGACATACCCAGAGACAAAGGAAACACTAATCAGTAATTTTAACCCCTTAGGGGACATAGGCAGGCTGGAGAAACTAAAAAATATGACCAAAAAACTCAAAAAATGCAAATTTCATTGCAGGGGCACTTTAAGAGCAGTAGACTACAGTTCTGGCCAATTCTTGCAACAGTTAATGTGGATTACACCAGATCACCATTTCTGGTTGGCCTCTTTTGCGGTAATGGTAAGCCAAAAAGTTTGTTTGAGTTTGGGGCCATTCATTGCAGACCTGAAGGATAGTTTAGAGAAAGGTATCTGGGACAATGAGCAGCAGATATTGGTTAAAGTGAGTTTGTTTGTGTGTGATGCCCCTGCCCAAGCATTTCTAAAAAAAACAAAAAGTGCCACAACGGTTATTCTGGCTGTGATAAATGCATTCAAGTGGGTGAATGGCAAGGCAAAATAGTTTTTCCAGAGGTTAATGCAAAACTGAGAACTGATAAAGACTTTAACTCAATGGCTGATGAGGACCACCACTTGAATCAAACACGGTCTCCCCTAGCTTCTGTGGTGAAAATGGTTACCATGTTTCCCTCAGACTACATCCACTTGTGTTGTCTTGGAATAACCAGGAAGCTACTGAATAATTGGATGATAGGCAAGTCACTGACAACTAGGCTGGGTAGTGTTGGGAAGGTGTTTTCACTCTTATCTAAAGCCTCTCTTAAAGGAACAGAGACCCATTTAATTTATGACCCTTGGCTCTCTGGACTCTCATATTACCTTCCCGCGTGCTCGTTCATTTCTGTAAAAAGGAGCAATAAGAACAACAAACAACATTTATATATTTTAACAGCGAGACGTCGTTCGCTGGACTCAGTTCTAGTAACTGAGCACAGCTCTACGTCAGCATAACGTTTTAATTGAAACAAGTTTGCATGAAACTCCTCCCACATAGATCTTCGTTCACAGAATAATGGTCACAGCTTCTTCACAGAAGGAACACATGATGTACTACATTCTTCTTGATTGTTCACTGTTTCTAAGTGTTTCCACATGCACTACAGAATTAAACCCTCATACAACATTTACAGAATTTCTATCTTTTCAGTAGCCACACTATAAGAGAAATCTCTGATAAACTTAAAGTGGGGGTATTATGCAAAATTGACTTTCTGAAGCTTGATATCCTGAGAACCTGTCTTTCCCTCATTAAAAACATACCTGAAGTGTTGCTCTGACCCATTCACTCATGTTAGAGTAATCTTTGAGTCTCTGCTAGTAGTTCTCTGGGTTGCTAAAACGCCTGCTCCCACCTATCGCCGCCTTTTCCACCCATCTCTTCCTCCGACCTTACGTACTCAGCCGAGAGCCTCTCCCCTGCAGAGCTCCCCTCAGATGTATAACAACTTTGTGTTGTTTTCTGTGGCTACAAGTATCCTTTTCCATCATTCACAATTGGGCTGTATAAAGTATCAGGGCTGAGTAAGACCATTGGTGCGGTGAAGTTAGAGTTTATTAATAAAATATACATACTTTACCCTGACAAAACAGAGTTCATCGCCATTCCCATAATTCCTTCCAAGTAAATATCCCAGCTGTCAAAAAATGTTTAAAAATCAGTTCACTAGAAGTCAATAGTGTATTAAAAAATGTATATCAGTTCATGTCATATCAGTTTATATTACATTCATAACAGTCATTCCACTACTCAGTTTGTCCGTGTCCTTATTTACAGTCTTCACAAACAACGCGTCTCTAAAAAAAAAAAGAAAAAAAATGAACCAGTAGTGCATAATCCAGTTCAGCAATGGGGATACTGAAACTGCACCTCATACATGGGTGTATGAGTACAAGGCCTTCTGGCCTCCATATCCTTCAAAAGACACTACCATGGTCCGGGCAGTCATCAGGACGAGGGATAAGCCATGTGATGGGTGGCACACGTTTCAACCAATCAGAGTGGATATTTTCAAATAATTTTGGTATATTATATACATGTCGATGTTATATACATTTACCTGTATCTAACAGTACATCTGCATTGTAGACACATACGAGGAAGCAGGGAGGAGCCTGGAGAGGTACCTGAAACAACAATGTGACACAACTGACGTGGAGTCAGATGCAGAAAAAACAAACACTAAAAGATTTAAGAGGTTCGCTTTTATTTCACACATACAAACACCATGCATGTTTTTCATACTTATAGTAACTGAAAGTGAAAACAGTATTCCTAATTAGTTTTTTTTTCTTTTTAGAGCAAATCAAATCTATGCTTTAAGAAGAATATGACCTGGAAAGCCAATGCCATCCCCCATCCAAACGCACCTACCCAACTGCGCCCAAAGTTTTAATGCCAGGTAGTGAACTGGATATGTGTGTGTGGGTTTATGTGTGTGTGGGTGCGCATGCAGGTGTGTGTGTGTAAACCTTGGCACACTGGCTTGTAATCACCTTCAATTCAATTGATTTACCCAACTCTTTGTTGATACAGCAACCACTACCCTGCAGTCAGCCAAAACTTCTAGCAAAGTTTACCCCAATCTTCAGCTCCTCTCCAGCTCCTCTCCAAATTCGATTGTGGGACTAGGTCCCACAATCCCCTTTAATGCTGCCTTTGACGGAGGAGTTCTCGGTCAGAACACATCTCACAGATATGCCAGCACTCCAACCTGGGGCCATTTCCTTCTAAGAGTTTTCACCTTAACGCATATTGCAAGGGAATATTTCATGTGATATTTTACTCCTATGTCCAGTGCTACATTATTTTTATTACTTCATGATTGTTACAGATACAAGAGAAATTGCCAGACAGGCTCTAAAAAGTTAGTTCAACTTTTGTGCTTTTAAAAGATGTGACAGACTACCACTTTGGGCAATTAGGATGAGGTGAATGGCCCTATAGTTGTAGGGGGACAGGACCACTGCACTGTATTAAGTAGAAGATGAATGGGGCCATGTATTGTGAGATTTTGAGCAAAAACGTCCTTGCCTCAGTCAGAGCATTGAAGATGGGTCGTGGTTGGGTCTTCCAACATGACCATGACCCGAAGCACACAGCCAGGATAACCAAGGAGTGGCTCCCTAAGAAGCATATCAAGATTCTGGAGTGGACGCGCGTCAAATTCGTCAAGCCGGAAATATGCAACTTGTGGGAGGAGCTTGTGTTTTTGCAAGATGGCAGCTGTCGATTTAGCAGAACCTAACTGTAAAATAGCGGGACAGTAGGCTAGCTTGCTAGCATTTGCACAGGTTCGCAGGGTCAATAACGTGAAAACTTTAAAAAGTGAAATTAACTTACCAGGTTGCCCTATCTCTTCACGTATATTCTTCCAAGCGAGGTCCTTTTGTTTCCTATCTCCGTAGAGAAAGCAACTGGTGTCGTATAGCTTGGGGTGATTAGCCACGGCCGTTATCAGTATTTCTTCCATGTTGAATGAATACATTTTGCCGGACCTGACGCCATGAACTGGGTCACAGCAACACGTGACACCACTTCACCAGGCTTCTGATTGGTTGATGAGGCGCGAACTGACGCCGAAGTTCAGATATTTATACTTCAGCGGCAGATGCAAAATGC
The DNA here is from genome assembly GCA_963556495.2 of Valencia hispanica. NCBI lineage: Eukaryota > Metazoa > Chordata > Actinopteri > Cyprinodontiformes > Valenciidae > Valencia > Valencia hispanica. The sequence continues at coordinate 29,820,683 of OY747711.1, forward strand.
CCACACACAAGAATACACAAAATGCACCACATAAAATGACACGCCTCATTTGCGCAAATCTGATGCTTGAATGAATCATAAAAGCGTTTTGGCGACGCAAATCTGCTTCTGACGCAATGTGGGAACCCCTGACGCACCAGCGCACTTGTCCATTGACTTTACATGTAAACCTGACGCCTACGATGCGTCAAACACGTTTGGTGTGAATGCACTGTTAGTGCTAGAGGACAGACTGACCACTTTTCTTAACTCTGCTACTTTTCTCTTCTACAGTCGTGGCCAAAAGTTTTGAGAATTACATAAATATTGGAAATTGGAAAAGTTGCTGCTTAAGTTTTTATAATAGCAATTTCCATATACTCCAGAATGTTATGAACAGTGATCAGATGAATTGCATAATCCTTCTTTGCCATGAAAATTCCACTGCATTTCATTGCTGTCATTAAAGGACCTGCTGAGATCATTTGAGTAATCGTCTTGTTAACTCAGGTGAGAATGTTGACAAGCACAAGGCTGGAGATCATTATGTCAGGCTGATTGGGTTAGAATGGCAGACTTGACATGTTACAAGGAGGGTGATGCTTGGAATTATTGTTCTTCCATTGTTAACCATGGTGACCTGCAAAGAAACGCATGCAGCCATCATTGCGTTGCATAAAAATGGCTTCACATGCAAGGATATTGTGCCTACTAAAATTGCACCTAAATCAACAATTTATAGGATTATCAAGAACTTCAAGGAAAGAGGTTCAATTCTTGTTAAGAAGGCTTCAGGGCATCCAAGAAAGTCCAGCAAGTGCCAGGATCGTCTCCTAAAGAGGATTCAGCTGCGGGATCGGAGTGCCACCAGTGCAGAGCTTGCTCAGGAAGGGAAGCAGGCAGGTGTGAGCGCATCTGCACTCACAGTGAGACGAAGACTTTTGGAAGATGGCCTGGTGTCAAGAAGGGCAGCAAAGAAGCCACTTCTCTCCAAAAAAAACATCAGGGACAGATTGATCTTCTGCAGAAAGTATGGTGAATGGACTGCTGAGGACTGGGGCAAAGTCACATTCTCTGATGAAGCCTCTTTCAGATTGTTTGGGGCATCTGGAAAAAGGCTTGTACGGAGAAGAAAAGGTGAGCGCAACCATCAGTCCTGTGGCATACCAACAGTAAAGCATCCTGGGACCATTCATGTATGGGGTTGCTTCTCATCCAAGGGAGTGGGCTCACTTACAATTTTGCCCAAAAACACAGCCATGAATAAAGAATGGTACCAAAACACCCTCCAACAGCAACTTCTTCCAACAATCCAAGAACAGTTTGGTGAAGAACAATGCATTTTCCAGCACCATGGAGCACCGTGCCATAAGGCAAAAGTGATAACTAAGTGACTCGGGGACCAAAACGTTGAAATTTTGGGTCCATGGCCTGGAAACTCCCCAGATCTGAATCCCATTGAGAACTTGTGGTCAGTCCTTAAGAGGCGGGTGGACAAACAAAAACCCACTAATTCTGACAAACTTCAAGAAGTGATTATGAAAGAATGGGTTGCTATCAGTCAGGATTTGGCCCAGAAGTTGATTGAGGGCATGCCCAGTCGAATTGCAGAGGTCCTGAAAAAGAAGGACCAACACTGCAAATACTGACTCTTTGCATAAATGTCATGTAATTGTCAATAAATGCCTTTGAAACATATAAAGTGCTTGTAATTATATTTCAGTACATCACAGAAACAACTGAAACAAAGATCTAAAATAAGTTTTACAGCAAACTTTGTGAAACTTAATATTTGTGTCATTCTCAAAACTTTTGGGCACGACTGTACTACACTCCAATTGCATTATTTGCTGTTATTTCGACTGTTAACTTTGTTCTCCTTTGTTTTCTTTTCTCCATAGAAGCTACAGCTGATTTGGCATCCTGTTCAACTGTGATGCCTTGTTGGAGGGGGCATTTGGCTGGAATGATGCTCCCAGTCACTGAACGTTCTTCCACTTCTGTTATCAACTTTTTACTTTCCTTAACATAGAAAGTACTCTTACATCAGTTCTTCAGTTATTTTGTGTCTCTGCTCTGTCTTCTCAAGCCCCCAGTCGGTCATGGCAGATGGCTGCTCATACTGAGCCAGGTTCTGCTGGACGTTTCTTCCTGTTGGGAGGAGTTTTTCCTCTCCAGTGTAGCTACATGCTTGCTATGAGGGACACAAGCCAGGGGACTGTCTACTGTTGCTGTATGTTTGTCCAGGAGGAGTGAACATGGCAAGTCAATGACTTGAATGACTTGTAATGTGCCTTGAGATGACATGTGTTGTGAATTGGCGCAATTTAAATAAAATGAATTGAATAACTTTATGCATTAGTTTTGTGGATGACATCACTTTGAAATATTAAATCAATGTTTTGATCAATTACTCAGTATGTAAGTAGCCTTTTTAGCAAATACTGTTTTACTCTTCCTTGAGTAATGTCTTGGATGACTACTATTATTAAGTTGAGCTACTTTTACTTGATTACAATTGTTAGCAACTCTTCCCACCTCTGAAGAAAAAGAAAACAACCATAATTACAACATTTCCTTGGTGTCTTCTCATGCATTACATGTTATTTGTTCCCTGCGACAATAAAGATTCTACATTTCATTACTTTCTATGGTTCAGACTATAAGCAACAAAATTTGCAGGTATACAGCGCCCCCAGGTGTTGGAATCATAACGTGAATTTATTGCTTCACAAAGAAATACCAGCTGTTTTGCAGTGTCTCCAAAACAATTATCTGACCCTTAACAATACCAAGACAGCCTCTGTGCATTTCTTAATATAAGGAACATGAGTTTAGAGTTTAGTATTTAGATCAACATCCTTATTTGTCATTTTGATAAAACTGTCAAAAGATGTCTTAATTGTTTTTGTTTTAAAGATTTTTTTAATTCAATTCAGTTTATTTATATAGCGCCAATTCACAACAGATGTCATCTCAAGGCACTTAACAAGAAGTCATTTCAATACAATTATACAAACATTCCAATCAGTTAAAAAGTTTCCAATTTTACAATTTAGATATTGCAGACCTCTGAAAAGTGCAATGTTTTTTTATCACAAGCATAGGTACTACAAATACTTGATCAAACACCAGGCAGATAGCACCATTTAATTATACAGGGCCAATCCACTACAGCATCACTGGACTTTATTGTCCATGCTTGATTGCTTTTGCAACTATGCATTCTCAGTTTAGTTAAACTGATTTCACAAAATTGCAATTTATTGAGATTAGAGTAAGAAAAACAAAACAAAAACATTATTCTCATGGCACATGCTGCCAATCACCTACGTAAATGTACTGTATCTGTTTTAAGTATTTTCATGTCAATATGAAGCCTAAAAGCAAACTAATTAATCTATTCAGTAAAAACACAGTCCACTCATGGGTTATTTCTTCTTATGTGGCATCTTGCTGCCAAAGCTTTAGTAAGACATGTTAAGAAGATTACATAAATTAATTTATTTTCAAAACTTTGCCTCACAGCATTTATTACCCCACTTGTTTCCAAATAAATGGTAGAGGCAGGGAGGGGGGGACAAGTATGAAGTTCTGTTCACAAGCAATCACATGAAAATGGCTTATTTTTGCTGATCTATAAACAACCCATTACAATTGACATTAATGCTTTTAATCCTACAAGCAAAACAAGTAATTTAATTATCTATAAATTATCATGATGTTAACATAACATTCAAGTTATTCATGTTTTTCAAACAACTGATTCATTTGTCAACTTGTCAGCTGTCTGAATCCTGGGGCCTCTGTCCCAGCAGGGGGCTTCAAGCAGTTCTCTTATAGTTCAGCCTGTCACTGGAATTATACATATAGAGCATAATATAATAAACCTAAAAAAAACATTCAAATCTGCTTTTAAGTGTTTAGATGGTACCACCCCTAAAATAATCTGTCAGCTAATAAGCAGACAATCTAAACAAGAACAACATCAAGGGGAAACAGGTTACCACAGTGCAAAACTCCATTTGCATTAAGAGCAACACAACTGTGGGAGGATTTACTGCCTGAAATAAAAACTGTTATTGTATTCAAGGTTTTCAAGACAATATAAAAGTTACACATGCCTTTGAGCAAAAGCTTTGCATCATTATTGTAGTTATCCATTTTTATTTATTTATTGGTCATTTAACTTGCAGTTTCATAATAATTTGCACTTTATCCAAGTTTTATGTTTGTGTTTCAATCTGTAATAGCGTTGCCAGGGGCAGGAGTTGCAGACCATGAATACAGTGTATAACATTAGGCATATAGTCTACTTTTTATTTTACATATCAAGCAGTGGTCTCTAAATGTATGCTTGTTGAATAGACTCAACTATTAAAAATAGAATAAATAATATTAAAGAATGACATGCAAAAAGCTTTGCTTGGTTTGCTTTGCATTATTTTAGTAATTCTTATGCAAAAAGAAATAAATACCAATGAGCAATTAAATCAAAAGCATCACTAGTTGTCAGTGCAACCTCCAACATGTTTACAGAGACAGTTGTTTTCTTTTGTACAGCCAGACATTACAAAAGTCTTTAAAAAACACTCAATCCCAGGGTTCTAATTATATGACATACATATCAAACTTTCATATTGTTGTTTGTTTCGTGTCAGCAATGAAATATACAGATGCACTGTGTGCTTTAACAGTCTGTAATCAAGAGTATTTTGACACAAAGCTGAACCACTATCTGAGAAAGTCATTGGGGGTTAGGTTAATTCTTTACAAAAGACGTTATTATGGTTAAAGTTAACACCAGCAAAGGAAAATGATCACATCTAACTGAAATCCTATGTGCAATTTGTTTAAATAAACACTGGTACTTTATTCATGTATTCACCAAAGCATTTAGGCACTAACTTGAAATAGAAAAGCATAAATAAGCAAGGAATTGGATTTTTGAATGAAGGTGGGGTGTGAAAAATAAGCAATACAGTGCTGTTGTTTGGCCTTTAGGGTTTGAACAAGTTACAATCCATTCATTACAATTCATTCACTACATTTTTACTAGTGTGAACTTTTTAAAAATTTGGCTATGAACTCCTTAGCATATCGGTTTTATCAAACAATAATCAGATATCTGGGGTGTACTTAGTTTAAAGCAAATTATGAATAAATCCAGTAGAATTACAAGATATTCTCTGAAACTAATACGCTGCAAATGATAAACTTTGACCTGCCCTTAAATTACTGTTAAAATACAGTAAGTGGTCATCTAAGGCATGCTTTTTTTCATCTAGTCAAGCCATAGCTTGAACTAGTCATTTTTGTTGCTGATAAACTTTCACACATATACAGCAGGCATGTAAGCTACAAAGTGGCAGTGCAACAGTGAAGACAAAATGCAGCGAAGGCCTTGTTAACACCCAGGATCTGAGCATTTGCGTGATAGCAGCAACTATATCAGACTTTTGAAAGAAAACCGAAGAAGAAGGAAATGAAACTTCAGTGAATGAATAATAAGCTAAAGTACAAGAGTTTGTTCTCATGGGGCAATTTTTACCTTAGATCAGTAATGGGACCTGGAATAATTGATTACAACTAGGGGGTGATCCAACTCACCATCTGAAGTGGGGGGGGGGGGGGGACTGTGAGGCTGTTATTAACAAAACAGTTGCTTCACTGTTCTGCAAACCAGCCTATTTAAATATTTATTTATGCAAATGACCGAGAATAACTACTAATCTAGCTCAACACACAAAACCATGTATCCATTTGACTTGTTGTTCTAACTTAGGCAAACGCATACAGTGGTTTTCAAAAATATTCAACTGGTATTAATACTTATAGTATTTCTGCTAGGATTTTTTTTCTCTTATCTTAAATAACTTGTCTGTCATTCATTTAGCATATAAAGCATAAATATAATGTGTATATAAAAGTGATATTTGCTAGTTGTTCCACAAGGAAAGTCAATAACATAAAAGTTTAATAGAACTTCAGTTCTGATACAGCTGTGGTTGGTAGATGTTGCTTCACTGCTTTCGTTACTTTCCACTTTTTGACACCGCCTGTATTGCTTTGATCCACTCCTTTCTCTCTTCAGATGTTGCAGCTTGCAGGAAATAGTGAGTCTCATCTGAGGCGATGATTTCAAAGAGGTTGCCATCAATGTCGTACTTTTTGGCTGAAGCCAGGAAACGATAAACACAAAAGCGGAGTTAAAATGACTCATGGTAAAAAATACTACACTGACAGTACACTTGAGTTCTGCTTTTTTTGTCTTAGTGGAGAAGCGATATTTATATCCTAACAAAAAAAATACATTACTCACCATCAGGCACATACTCTACAGCTGTAACCACAGCCCCTCGGAGATGTATTGAACCTAGAGGATCATCGCCCTGACAAAAAGAAAGGAGAAAAAAATAGTCTCATTCATTTTTTTTCTTAAATATGAGTTTGTACAGCATAGATTGACTCAGGATATTTACCTTTGAAGGATCATAATAGTGCATATATGCAGGGTCATCACGAAGTATGAACTTTCGCACCTTCCAGTTTTTTCTTCTGTGTCCCTGTGATAGAATAAATGGTCCTCAGATACTAAAGTTTATAACATATGATGACAACAGAATGTAAAGTTTAACCCTGATAAATTTGAATGGCAAACTGAGTTCCTCTTTTAGTAACTGCTGTTGATTTTATGTTTGTAAGGTTTATGAAAGATGTTTTCCAGCAAGAGAATACTGAACATTGGCAGGTTTTGTTGCAGCTATGGTTCACCTGCTTGAGCAAGCAGCCCTGTTTCACAATGTTTCCCCTGAATTCTTCCTTCAGAAGAACATCTTCATCACTGGAGTAGCCTTCACAAAAGAACCCACTGTCTGCCTGAAAACAGAAAGATCCACATAAATATTACCCACAATGTGGGCAGTCCCTGAAAAATCTATTTACACCCTTTTAACTTTATCAATTTTTTTAAGTTATCAACAAACATGTAAATGAGTCTCATTGGGATTTAATGTGACAGACTATCAGTCAGCAAAATTGTGAGTTTGAAACTGTAAACAATCTTTCAAGTCTTACCACAAATTTTGGTGTGTTTTAAGTTTGGCCGGAGCCATTTGATATACACTATATGGACGTTGACACGTGACATCACGCTGTGCTATTGCGATATTTTAATATGGGTTATGCTGCACAACAAACTTTGGCAAAACGGGGCGCATCACTTCCTGCTGTGGTAGGGTACTGGGAGCCCTTCTTCTTCTTCTAATAAATTTCTGGTGGTCTGCACGCCTGATGGCGCATTGCTACCTTTTTGTATCGAGGAAAGTAGCGGAATCTCAGCTTGGGGCTGTGGCATTTGTCGACCGAGCGCATGTTGCGCATGCGCACTGTGATTGTCTGATATTCATCTTTTTAACAAATGTCAGGGACCAATTGCTGCTTCAAGAGGATTTAGCCTACTGAGCCTGTCAGTATTCTGGCAAAGACTTAGTTATACACAAATGTTTAGAACAGAATCTTCTTGGTAACAGAATCTGTCTTTATATAATATTACTATGTAAGGAACAATCATGTTCTACTGATTAATTTAAGCATGCCGTGCATGGAGCTCCACAGCGGCATCTGGTCGGGCCCAACCCCACCAGCCCCAAATGCAGAGAGGCTACAGCTGTCATCCCATAGCTCGTTAGCTATTTGAAATGAGTCTTGAAGCTTTGCACTGAACACATTTAGTTTTGTGGTGTATGTTTTTTGATCATCTGCACAAAGATGATCTAATTTAGTAATACCTGCAATTCTAGGTTTATTTTGTTCGCAGGATTGTTGTACCGTAACTCCATGGCTCTGATTGCGTGTGCGAAAGCGCTTTTGCCCTCCAGTGTTGTGTGCATGTGCACTATTCTCAGATAGTAACAATAACATGCAATGTGCACATAGCGTAGTCATTCTGATTTTAGTTTTACGGTTGTTATCCTGCTGAAAAGTGAACATCCATCCTAGTCTTGAGACTTTTGCATTCTCTCACAGATTTGCTTCCAGGATAGCCCTACCACAAAAGCCAAATTTGCAGAGTGTTTGACTAAGAATTGTCCTGGTTGACAGATTCTTCCACCTGAGCTCTCTAGCTCATCTGGAGTAATCTTTGGCCTCTTGGATTCTCTGACTATTGATGTGTTTGCCAGGCTGTCAATTTAGGTGGGCAGTCATGTCTTGGTAGGTGCAGTTGTGCCATATTCTTTCTATTTTCAGAGGATTGATTGGACATCGCACCATAAAATATTTAAAGCTTGGGACATCATTTTATGACATACTGCAACTCTGCTTCAAACTTCTCCACAACTGACCTGTCTGGTTCATTCTTTAGTCTTCATTTTGCTTTTAGTTCAGTAATGTGTAATGACGCTAAATTACAAACACAGGTGAACTCTATTCACAAATCAGGTGACTTCGGAAAGCAGTTATTCACAGTTGATTTTCTTTAGGGTGTTTAGAGTAAAAGGGGCTGAATGCAAATGTACTGTATTTGTTTTTTACAAACAAAATTTCAAAGCCATGGATCCTTTTCTTTGGATCCTGTCCCAAACAAAATCGGATTTAATCCATACTTTGAAGTTTATAGTTGTGACACGATAACGTGGAAAGCTTAAAGATGAATGAAAACTTTTAAAAAGCACTGTATGCAGAAATAATTTTTCTCTCGTTTTGGTAAATAAAGACACATTTTCGTTAGATGGTAACTTTTCTCAAGCTGAACTCACAAAGTAGTAGAGAGCTTTTGTCTGATCTAAGAAGGCTGTTTGCTCTCCACCCTCTGCTCCCTCTTTTGACAGCTCGTCTGCAGGCTGGAGAAAGCCCTCATTCAGAAGCCCCGTTGCTAACATGAGTGCCTCAGGCCTATTTCTTGCTTTTCCTTTCGAAATCAGCCACTCTACCACTGTCACACCTGTGCAAAAAATAAAGAAGTAGTGAAAAAGGGTGAGAACATTTGAATGTTAAGAACAGGAAGGACATCTTCCTCCACACCTGTGGTAACATCCAAAAACATAATGCAAAAATACAGAATGCAATACCAGTGAAGCAATGGTTGAAAATTCGATTATCTTGTTCTAGCTTCAGCTCCTTCACTCCATCATCCTGGTCTTTCATCAGCGTGTATAGCTCACTGGGAAAACACAGTGTAATCACATTGAAAATGTCATTTTTAAATTTTTCTGTCACTTACCACAACCACTTGTAATCTCACTAAACCTTGTTCTTAGATTCTCATGATCTAAAAGCTTTAAGCATCAAATGATTAAGCAGCCTAGCTAAGCCAATCAGGGCACAGACATTATGACATGATATTTAAAGAGATCAAATAGCATTCTAACAGTGAATTGAACACTTATTTATACCCACTGAAGTTTTCTCACATGTTCTCTCATGTTTCAGCTACAAACTTGTGTATATTTGTAACGTGAAAGAAAATAGTTTTTTTACAAATGAAAATCTGAAAAGTGTGATGTGCATTTTTAATTAGTTCTGCTTAGGGCAATACGTTATTAACAACAGTGATGCAAGACTTTTGGAATATGTCACTACCAGCTTTGCTGCTAGAGACAGACATTTTGCCCATTCCTTTTCACAAACTAGTTCAAGCTATGTCCGATTGGGTGGAGAGTGTCATATATGCTTTGGTACACACCATTCCACTGTGACTCTTACCGGATTTTAAAGTTCATTTTCGTGCAAGAAGGGGAACTCCCTGCCCACTCACACATTTCCTGCAGCTTGTCAAAGATTTTCTTCCAAGAAGACCCTATGTGCTTAAATTAAAAACAAAATAGACTTATTGTCTTATTTCTTGGAGACCTTTCACTTCTTTTTCAAAATGCTTCATCAGTTCTGAACATGGGTTTGAGGTATTATACTATAAATTGTTGTCAGACCCACACACTAATAAGGCTTTTAAGGTCATTAATGCCACTGTTAGATCACACGAATCACTGGCCTTGCCTTCTTCTGCATGTTTTGAGTGTCTCATGCATGGCTTGTGGCACACTGCTAATATGACTTCTTATGACTATTTTTTCAAAAATGACTTTCTTTTTGCCACTCTGTGAGAAAGGCCAGATTTGTGGAGTGCACAACTAATAGCTATCCAGTCAACCAACTCTGCCACCTGAGCTGTTGATGGATGGAGGTCTTTCAGTTACAATGGGCCCCTTGCTCTTTCTGACTAAAAGGCTGAATGCAAATGCATATAACACTTTTCATATTTTTATTTGTGACATTTTCTTACAAACCTTGTGCCCTTTTCCTTCCACTTCACATTAATGTTCTACTTTCTATTGGCATACCACATAAAATACAAAAGAATTACAATAAAGGTGGTTCTAACATTTAAAACGTTCAAGTAGTATGCATGCTTTTTCGAGGTACTGTATCAAGCTAGCAACATTGCTTTATGTTCTGTTGTCAAGTTCTGTGACTCCAGAAGTCAGCTCATCTTGTTTCAGAATAAGTTCCACTGTATTTTTCTGGTTGATTATTCAGAAAAATACAAGATTCCAGTTAACTTACGTGAGGTTGACTGTCTCTGGCAGGCGAATGGAACGTCTAGTGGACTTCCTAGCAAACCTTTTCCCATCTTTCAGGCAGGATGTGGTTCTCCTAATGTCCTTGACCCAAAGTTCTCTCTCCTCCACATATGAGGCTTGGAAGAAGTGGTCTTGTTTCTTCTCTGTAGTGATCTTGAAGACCAGCTAAATC